>JAFMSR010000009.1:48192729-48255397 GCA_022818135.1 Saxidomus purpurata | reverse complement strand
GTTCAAAACAAGATATTGATAGTGTAATAAAGTTCAAAACAAAATATTTATAATTCTTTTGTATTTAATGGTGTTTTCATTACATTGAATGTTATTAAAATATTAATTAATGTGAAAAAATGATTATGCAAAGTAACAGGATTGTAGCATTGAAATACAGAGACTTACGTGTATTCTGTGGCTATTCACACGTAGCATGCAAATTATGCATTTCAAAGGATGGATATTTCAACTATTCTGTGATTCAAAAAAGTGTTGTGTTATTTTCACTTTTCAGTTTGATATGAAATTTGATAGTAATTTAAAAGATTGCAATTGTGTTATTTTTGTATTTACAGTAATAAATTACAAAGGCTATTCCGATTAGTCTTTAGCATACCATTTATAGAATATAAGTGAATAACTTTGTCAAAAACTACATGTAAATGTGTTTTAATATCCAGCAACACTGAAGGCTTGACATATGTTGACATATAGTATTCTAAACAAGTATTACAAGCAAATTTATGTTCCTTCTACTTTATATTATATTAATGAAGTTCAATTGATGTTTATTTATAGAGTTTGAACCCTTTGATTATTATATTTTAGCAATAAGCACTTTGAACACACAGGAAGGAAGTGCTTATTTCAGAAATATACGTGTTTCAGGGCTTTATTCAGATCTACATATATGATGACTGTGATACGTGTTTTTATAGAAGTTATAATTTACAATTGTATTAGGTAATATATAAAGTATATAGTTGTTGTTGACATTTTTTTTTGTTTGTACAGCTGCTGAGAGATAAGCTTCCGTCCATTCCATTTCGTATGTTCACCTGTTTTAACTTGCAATACAAACATTTTAAGCAGTATCAACTGTTTCCTAAATAGTATGGAATTAAAAGATACACAGTCACAGTATTGAATATTAGTGGTGCAAAGGTTAATGTAACGGCTGCTCCTCAGACTTGATGTTTCAGGTTAGAGTTTGGGTTGAGACCAAGAGCCCACCACTCCAAAAATACCAGTACCATGTTGATTTTTCTCACGGAAGTTGATTTAAGGTGACTGAGTAAACTTTAAGGTTTTCTGATATTTGAGCTTAATTAACTTCATAGTTTTGTATACACCCTTGAGCAGTTTTCACTTTGCATTTGAATGTGCTACAGTTATATGACAATGATACGTTCATGGAATATTTCCATTAATAAACTTAGACTGAGAAAGTAAAGCATATGCATTGAGGACTGCCGTCCAATTTCATTGTAGATTGTTAACTATTTGATGTGATTTAACAGTTACTGTATTATTATCGACAAACGAAATAAACTATGACATTTTGAATGTTAGTTGACATACTCTGTTTTTTTCCTTCCTGATATTATGACTGATTGTTTCATATTTTCCTTTGCGCTCACGTCTACACTGTTCCCTGTTCACAGCACTGCAATCGGCTTTCGACGTCGTCGCTCTTGTAAGTCGTATTTACTGTAAGTCCTCGTCATAGATGTCTACCTGTTACTGTTGACTAGTAACGTCATTGAAATTGACGTCTTTCTGTCGGCCTCTAGATTCCTTTTGGCTATCTACCATCATATTGTCTTCAACATTACAGTATATAGCTATCTACTAGAGGCCCAATTTCCGCTTTTCGCAGAGTTTGTAGGATATGGTAAATTAGCATTGGAGAATGGATGACACCCCCTTGAGAGGTCCAAGATGGTTGTATGAACTTAACACTTTGTAACCCATCAATACTAATAATTGCACTTCCGGTGAACAGGTGGGCCTGTCGTGAGCATAAGTGGAATATTCCAGCGTCTTGGGTAATTGATCAACATCCTTTTTATCTCGACTTTTAGAAGAAAAGGAGAGCTACCCTACTCGCGTCGGCGTTGGCGTCACACCTTGGTTAAGTTTTTCGTACCGCCCCACTTTATTTCAAAACCTGTAGATATTGCTTTGAAACTTACAATACTTATGTACTATCATTACCTCCATCAACAGACAAGACTGCACAACTCTGTCAAGCTTTTTGTCAGATTTGTGGCCCTTTTACTTTGAAAATACTTTGAATCTGGGTAAAGTCCGCAATTGAGATATTGCTGTGAAACTTGGAACAATTGTTTGCATCATGACCCAGCTGTGAGCAAGAGAAGGTAACTCTGTCAAGAATCTTAAACAAATTAAGTCCCTTGATCGACTTGAATCTTTTTTGCAGACTTTTGAATGTAGCATTGTCTACTGATCCTCTACCAAGTATGTCAAACACGTGGGATGAAAGTTTGCCACGCCTATTTTGTCCATGTTTTACATAAACTTATTTAGACATAACTTAGAAAATCTTCATAAATGTTACCACATGATGAAAAATGCAAAGATTAGATAGTTCATCATAGTTGTCATTTAGCATTGCCGAGATGCTCTTTACCAAGTTTGTTCAAATCATGCCCCTGGTGTTAAAACTGGCCACGCCTAGGTGTTACATTAATTTTTGTTATAAATGTTCGACAGTTTTTTTCTTCTTCAATTTAGATCCACAGCAATATGAATTATTTTTAACAAGGCAGTTTAAAAGACAGCTATATTCCCCGCTGCAAACAGGAACATTGAAGGAATGACAAATCTACATCAGAACGTTGCAGCAGCCTTGTCACATATATTTTTATGCTTTCAAGTACGAATATAGAGAAATTACTATATACTTGGTTGTAACATAAAATTCCAAATGCGGTTTCCCCCATTTGTCCAGACCCGGACCCTTTCCAAAAATGGTTAAAAAGATTGTTGTTATTTGAGTCAATAGTTCATTAACATGGGGTATGAATCGTCATCTGATCAGTTTAAACTTAAAAAAAAAATAAGCTCAAAACATGCAAAGTAAAATTATTTTAATATTACTTTAAAACCAACTTAGCATAGATCAAAATTTATTGCAAGAGTTATGATTCATTAGTTATGGTTGGATGGATAGCAATCATAAAAATGTGCAGATTGGTATAAATAATAATGTCACCTATTTTGGGACTGTGATCTAGGCGAACGTACAGCGTATGTAAATTTTAAGAAAATTATGCATTTTATTTCATACATATCCCATTAATATTTATAACCACATTCGACTCCAATGTGGCAAATGTTTCTTTTTGCAAATGCATGTGATTGTATCAATAAAATAGCCCGGTACGCAAATTTGAATTTTAAAAAGATGATTAATTCCTATATGTCAGAAGTTTCTCACATGCACGATTGCCAAACATTTTTTTTTACGTTGAAACGCTACTTGAGGCAAGCTTTTGGTTTATGTTATGAAAATATACACCTAGAAAAAAGTTATATAGTGACTTCAAGAAATTTATCATGAAATCACCTTCAAATAAACGAAGGAAAAAATGCTGAAATCATGTCAGCAATCCTCTGCACGAACTGCAAACCGTTTTGCACTGCAAGTGAAAGCAGATTGTCTTTAGAAGACCCGAAGTTCATCTGAAGCAGAATAGTCAGGGTGGTCGCCCAGGCACATTAAAGGTTTACTCTGCTACTGAACGTATAAAGTACGGATGTCATCTGAAGACTCAAAATTGCATTTTTACTCTAATTCGTCACCTAAACTCTTCCTATGACCTCTACAGTTCCATGCTTAAATGTGTTTTTGATTTCGGATAAAACGGCACCCGTTTATTGATTAACAATATCACCCGAAAAGCCTAACATAATCTTAGAGTTTTGCCGTATTCTGTTTGCCAGAGGGTTGCTGTCACGGGTTACATTCTTCCCTAGTTCAGTTTGACGGTATTTTCATGATAAAGCTTCGTTAGATCAGTCACTAAAAATTTCAGGGGGGTGCTTATCTTTTTTATTTGTGTATGTTTTAGCTTGGTTACGAAAATAGCATCCGTAGCTTAATGAGCTGTTGAACTGTCTGTCAAGATTTAATCAGGTCAAACATTCAATTCATTTATTAAAAGTCGACTCAAAGTATGTAGACTTTGAAATTGATTGGATGCACGAATACAAAAGTGTATGGTTCCATCCGACTTTAAAATAAATGTTGATGAATGTTTTTGTTATAGACTTAAGGCCCCCGAGTATGCATCAATGAAAAGGAACCTCCGGACACTAAGATCATCAATCATCAATTCATTTCACATTTAGATAAAATGATATTCAGTATTCCATTTCTGAAGAGAATTCGTGCTGTTCACTTTAAATTTGATTCTATTACTGGTTTGTATTCCTTTCAAAATACATTTTGATTACTATTCGTTTTTCACTTGCCTATGAAATAATCAAAATCATTCCTACTAAACGTATACGTCTTCTTGTATTGGAGAAAATCTGCAAACTTTGAAAATTTTTGTTTTAAATTCGCCTGGCCATATTTTTATTTTATACTATAGTGACAAATATCAGATAACTGCTATACAATGTAAATACTAGGCAAATACTAATCATGGTCGCTGCAACTTGAATTACTAGAGAAACATAACTAAATGTGACATGGTCTTTCATTTATCATTTTAATAATCGAAATTTAGTTCCTATAATTATGGTCGCTGATAATTTGCAAATAGCAAACTAAATTGTATCTCATGTGGATATGGCGTGCGGACTGCATTACTGGATATACTGGATTCAGCTGGTATGTTCGTTCGTCCGTCCGTCCGTCCGTGTCAGAATTTAATGATATTTCCTCGGGTCACCAGGTCAAACGTCAAGGTCACAAGGGCTCGAGAAAGTAAAATATTATGGACGCTTAATCTCTAAAACCGCTGGTCAGAATTGAATGATACTTCACAAACGTGATAAATACATTGTACAATGCCTTGTTTTGCATGGCCAATGTTTCGGGTCACTAGGTCAAAAGTCAAGGTCACAAGGACTCGAGATAGTAAAAGTTTGTGTGCTCTTAATCTAAAAAAACCCTAGTCAGATACTTCACAGGTTTTGCCCATGCCAACTCAAGGCCAAGGTCACAGGGGCTCGATATAATAAAATCTTGTGCGCTCTTAATCTCTAAAACTCCTGGTCAGAATTTAATGATACTTCACAAAAGTGATAAGTACTATGCATAGTTGTACATGGTCCAGTAATTAAATCATCGAATGTTACATACATTTTACATAATGTGCCATTTTCTTCAAAAGACGTTTTTGAAATCACTCGGCCAGTGTTGATGAAACTTGGCAGGGGTGTTCTTTGCACGAACTAAGTGTTTGAAGAGTTCCAGACGTTTGGTTGCAATGGTAACAAATAGGAAACATTAGGGGAGCGGTGGTGTAGAGGTTTAGGTGTCGGCCGCTCATCCTGGAGGTTGCGGGTTCGAGCACCACCAAGGTCACGACCGTACCTCCTCATATGACACCAGTACTGGTTTTTCCAGGAAGCGGACTCGAGAGTGACTCGATAAGCTACAAGCTTTCTTCACAATCGAGCTAAAATGAATTAGTATAAACTAAAAGTCTTCTCCTCTGAAACCACAAAGCATAGAGCTAAAGTATTTGACATGTATTATTGTCTTATGCACCTCTGCCAGGAGTTTTCGAATCATGACCCTGGGACAAAGATGACCCACCCTGGGTCTCTTGATTTTATATAGGATGTTATAGGATGTCTCTGAAACCGCAAGGCATAATGCTTAGATATTTGGCATGTAGCATTGCCTTGGACTTCTACGAAGATTATTCAAACCATGACCCCTTTATTAAATTGACCCCGCCCGGGAGTCACTTGATATCGCATTGGCGTATATAGAGAAAACATTAAAACTCTTCTAATTTGAAACCCCATGGCCTAGGGCCTAGATATTTTCCCTGTAAAATTGCATTTTGGACTTCTACCAAGATTGTCTGAATCATGACCCCTGGCTCATATTTGACCTGGCCCCATTGTCGCTTGATTTAGATTTCTGTAAGAAGTGTTCAAAACAAGTACTGTCCCTTATAAGAGACGAATGCTCCGAAAGAGGTGTTTCACAGTTTGTGTCTTCTCAATTAGCTGAACAATAGTGCCATATAAAATTCTTCCATGAATGACAGAGTAACCGTGAATACAGTATTTCATTACCTTTAAACTATGACTGCAACTTTGACCTTTGAGGTAGAGTTATATGTGTTGTATGCAACACGCCGCCATGATGTGCTAAATATTTGTGCCAAGCTATTATAAAATCAATCAATGCATACCAACGTTAAAGTCAGGGCACGAATGTGTGCTTATATACAGGATTCCATTACCTATGACCTCTGAGTGTGACCTTGAGCTTTGATATAAGGACGTGACTCTTGCACGCAACACATCGTCCTGATGCGCTAATCATTGTGTCAAGTTATTTCAAAATCCTGCAATGCATGACAAAGTTACAGTCTGGACACGAATGTATGCATCTATACAGGATTCTATTACTGTCAAACTCTAAGTGTGACCTTGACCTATGAGATAGGGACGAGGGTATTGCAATCAGTACATTGTCTTGATGTGCTAGACATTTGTGGCAAGGTATTTCAAAATCCTTTCATGCATGACAAATTTACAGCCCGGACTCGAAAAAGTGCAAGGAAGGACACATGGACGGACGGACGGTGCGATTTTAATATGCCCATCTATGGGGGCATACAAATTATACTCTGAAGTCACGAGTTCTTGAGATTAAATATTTGACATGTGGTATTATCTAATGAATCTCTACCAAGAGTACCCGGGTCAAAAAATCGACCACAACCGGGGGTTCATTTAGTTTCACATAGGCTTATGTAGGGAAAACTTACAAAATATTATTGTCTATAACCACACGGTCTGTTTGACTTGTATACCATCACTTTGACTACGTACCGGTATAATATTTTATAACTCGTAGAGATCAGTTTGCTATATTGGCAATTCTTCAATGAACAGTTTCAACGAAGCAATGCAGAATTAATAAAGTACATGTGCGTACAGATATTTTGAAAACAAGGATATATATTTAAGACATTAACTTTTATTACAGAAATGTCGGATTCTGTAGGCGGGCGAAGACAGCAAAGTCAGGTGGCTGGAGCCAAGCGAACGCCTATGCGTGAAAAGGGAGCTAGCAGTTCCAAAATGTCTGTATATAAACGTTCGGCCAAGGAATCAGTTAGATATTAAAGCAGTAAGGTTTCGTTGGTGTACAAGGGTTCCGAAGTTTATTTCGAGTATAGCTGTGACCCGTGTAATACTGCGGGAGATCATGTGGAGGCGCAGGGATTCTGAACACACTGCAAAAATATTTATGTGGTGCATGTTATAAAAGACACTCAAGAAGTAAAGCTTCACGACATCACGTTTTGTTGGACAAGGATAATATGCCGAAAAAGTCTCAACTGTGTGATCCGTGTAAAAGAGCTGGTGATAAAGAGGAGGCTGCAGGGTACTGCACAAATTTCAATGAATATATGTGCAGTATTTGTCTAAAGCGTCACTCCAGGACCCAGGCTTCAAGAAAGCATGTTTTTTCTAGACAAAGATAATATGCCGAAATGGACCGACAGTGCTCTCACATCTTCCGACGCTAAAATGAAAATTAACACACCAGGCACCGACTTTCAGAAGTATAATGAAGAATACACTTACATCAGGAACAGTAATGTTAAGGCTGAGAAGGACAGGAAAGACTGTTATATCACATGTATGACTCTGGTGAACAGCACTGCACTGGTTTTGGCTGACTAGACCAACAAATCGTTGAAACTAGTTGATCCTGTAAATAATATTATAAAAGATAGCTTGAGATTACAAACATTTCCTCTTGGTCTCACAATAATTTCCCGGGACCAGGTAGCTGTAGTGTTAGAGGACAAATGTAAGATTCAGTTTATATCATCATCTGAAGAACTGTCTGTTGTGTGAACTTTGAACACAAACGGTAGATGCGTAGATGTTGAGTGTATTAAAGGGAAACTATATGTTTCATTCGACGAACTCATAAAGTTCCAGGTTCTTCAACTTCAAGGTACAGTACAGAAGACGATCAATCCTGATTCGGGTCTACTAAAACACTGTACATATCCTGGATACATCGTTGTAAGTCCTGACGTGAGTATGATCTACGTATCTGACGGAGAACCAACAAAGTTATGTGCATTGATATGAATGGGAATATGATATCTCTGTTTCAAGGTGAGCTTGATGGACCTAAGGATATCACCATCTCTCCATTCAGATCAGTCTATCTGTGTAACAGAAAACAACACGTCGTGTACAAAATGACGTCAGGCCTTAGTGAAGCTAATGTGTTACTAGGACAAGGAGATAGTTTGTGGTGCCCGCACGCAATGTGTTTTAATACTGACAAACAACATTTCTACATCAGCAGCGCGGTGAACGATGCAAAATTGTTACGATGCATATACCATTACGGTCTTTTTCAGCTTATTTCATTTATATCTTCTTCTGGTACTACACACAGAAAAAATGTACTAGAAACAAAACGGAAAACGAAACCAAATGACGATGTTTTATATATATATATACAATCTCTCTCTTTATCACTCTATCTCCATCTCTCCCCCCCCTCTCTCTCTCTTCTTTTCTCTCTCTATCAATCTCCCTTTCTCCTTCCCTCTCTCCCTCCTTTCTCCCTCCCTCTCTCCCCCTCTCTCTAAATTATTATATTTCCTACATTGCAAAAAAAGTAAACAAGTGGCATTCCCAGAAAAAAGCAGCTAGTTACTATATATAGCATTAATCCTGAAACGAGGTCCGTCATGGTTGTATTGATTTAGGTCCTAATGTATTAAATATGTTATGTAATGCTTTCAGTATGAATTTGACGAAGACTATCTAATTTTTAAGATTTACATATTAATTTTACAGTTTGAATGGCTTTCCCCATTCCCAACTGATAAAATTTTAACGAAACTAGTGTTGAAACAGAATGTTAGTATTGCTAAACATCTGCGCAGGTGCGCATGTGCATTGATATATTAAGTCCCCACGTGACAATGGCCGTCTGCAATTAAAACATAATGCAAGTGCGGTACATTTTTATCAAATTAATAATGTTGTTCACCTAAGTGATAAGTTGGCTACACTGTCTCAGAAACGGAAAGTGTCTACATGATTCAGGTATCCTCATTACACGTTGGATCAAAGGATAACTGTTTAATGACAAGTAACAACAGTGCCGTTAGTCAATCGGAACACCTCTACAGAATGCTTCGCATCTAATTTGATTCAAGGTAACGGAATCTGCAGAGGACTTCCGATTGTGCCGTTAGTATTTCATGCAACTACTCAAACATGGCGGAACTAACGACATCCAACGGAGTGTGCTAATGTTTTTAATATATACAACGTAACGACTATAGCATGGTTTTCATCATGGATAAAAGGACAAATAATATATCTGGTAAAGTAAAGAATAATGGTGCTTTTAGCCTCATGGTTGAAATCTAAGAATAGAATTATATATGTTCTAAGTAAATACATGACTTGTGAGATTGTCCATTATTCTTTGTCAAGGAAATTCCACATACTACATTTGAAGATTCCGTTACCACTGTAAATTGGGACAGTCCTTTTGAAATTTATCTTGTACAATAGTTTCTTTGCTAGAGCTTGTAGTTAAATAGTGATTATCAGTCGTTGTTGTTCTGCTCAATGAATTAATAGGTGACACCACTGATGGAACTATAACCTTTTTGAAGATTGTATACTGTTCATTTTTTTCTTATAGGAGAACCATGATTTTGTTCCGGGTATTACTCCATATTTGAGTGTTATTGTTGTGTCATATGGGGGTATTTAGGGTTATATAACCTTGGTGTCATCCTTCTAGTTTAATATCCTTTTCATTGTAGTCCATGAGCTGAGATGAAATGTTTGCTTAAGAATTCCCTCCTGGTGTTTTTTTTTGTCATAGAATGTGTACATGAAATAGTAATGGTTTTGGAATGCTTGCTATCGATGTTTCTTTTTATATTGATACTGAGCCTTTCATGAAGCGATTGCATTTCCTACATTGCCGATGTCTGGGTGAGATGAATCAAACGTAATTAATAACACTTTTCTTATAAGCTTTAAGTGATATTTATCATCAAAGCAACAACAATGGCATTTTGAAAGATTGTTAGTACTGATTAATCATTTTATTATATTTTCAAAAGTGTTAAAGAGAATATAATGTATAATAATGATTTAGTATCACCACTGTATTTTGATTGCTTACATGTACATACACGTAACATGTATATTCAATTTGAAAATCTTGTGACTATACTACAAACAACAGTAATTCCAGTTTATGATTTTTTTACAATTCTATCAGTAAAATGAAAAGCAAATGTCCATACAAATATTTCTTAATAATTCATTTTTACCCAAACTCAATAATTTGTAAGTTTATTCCACCATCAATTAATTACACATGTACTATAAAATCCCTTATCTCAATACAGGTGACACTTATGCCTCTTCACACACTGGTTTTTCACTCCAGTGACCGTCAATCCCACATCTCATAATAGACTCTCCTGTAAGACTGAATCCTTGTTCACAGGTCACCTCTACTGCTGAACCGTAGACAGTCGACGTGTCATTCAATACACTGAACAATATGTCTGGCTTCCCACAGTCTTTTACATGAAAATAATAATGAAATGTACATGTAAGTATGTGAAATTCGACGAAGTTGCGTTACAATGTATCGAAAGAAATGGGCGAATCAAAACGAGATATTTCCACTTGCAAACTATTTTTATCTCGATTTCCGTCGAATTCTGGCGACTCTTTTTGTCATTAGTTAAATAATTATAATTATAATATTCTTTATTTGACGAAGGCGACTCGATAAGCCAACAGGCTTATTTTACCCAAGACTTTCAAACATATACATATTCAAACATGCAAAATCAAAGACATGTTAAACAACAACACAATATATATCATAAAGTAACACAAGCAAGTTTACCCGAGTTAAATATTTACTGTTTATTAATGATATGAAATGTGTTATTTGTTGCTGAGTAGATAGCTTCTGTACTTTGTACGGCAGATATTTAAGCTCTTAGCATTTCGAATTTCAACAAGTATTGAGTTCCAAATAATCATTCCAGAATATTGAAATGTGTTTTTTGTGTATGTACTTAGTTTTTACTAAAGGGTGATCTATATTTTTGTTATGTTTAGATCGTAGACTATAATTGTTTTGATGTAAATGATAAATACATTATACGACTACCTCGTATAAGGCGCATGCGAAATCTTTATGCATGTACCTTTCAAAACTGACAGTGGAGATCAATCTATTAAAAAGAGAGAGGCATACGATACGATATTGAACTCTCTCTTTCCTTTCACGAAATCGTATTTCAACATTTTCAAATATGACATCTATCTTGTAAGTCAGTTATTTATAGATTTAATGTGCATATACCACTAATTGTTTTACAATATCTGATATAAATACGACACCATTGATAAATATAACTGAGACAGATGAAGAGAGTTTCAGCATGTAGAGATTTTAAAATAAGGTAGAAAATGTATTTTTTGAAGAAAAAGCGGTAACAAGAAAGGAAAGGCAGTCTTAAATTATTACCGTCTTAGTTTTACATATAAAAGTTCCACATGGGTAAATACGATAGGATTATTCTGATCAGACAATAGGGCTACAAAAGCGAATATTATCTTAGACAAGTTCTGAAAATTGTTGAGGCCTTCTTTCTTTGCACATACGTATCCTTATTTGAATTATTGCTATTGAACCTTGAAAAGAATTCTAACTTCAGTCAAATATATCAACTATTATCTGTGAACTAGACTAGCTTGATAGCAGTACAGCAAAATTCTTATAATTTTTCTAATTGAAATAAATCTAATAACATGGTCATAGAGACTCGTTATGATTTATTTCAAACGGTTTCGTCGCTAAAGACTGCGTCAACACATTTCTTATTCCATACGAAAATGTGAGTGGCGAACTATCATACATACCTATGTTTAAACATGTAAATAGCGGCTCGGTCGGCACACATATTTGATGTTTCTGACATGGGCGTTCTCCACAACTTCCAACCCAATTCTATAAAATGAAAGAAAGAAAGTAAATATGGATATATTACTATAAGTGTCCTTCCAGCAGTTATGCACCTTTGTGTCATTTAGTTCAACAAGTCATTCAGCTACCTTACACACCATCGCCACATATCAACAAAACCTGATCCCAAAGGATTGTAACGTTACTTTTTGTTTTCTAAACACTTTACGGTGATTTATGCGGAAGCTATTATTACGGTTCGCATTTTAAACAGTTTGTGGCGATTTAGGTTGATTTTATCGTGGTTATTCATAACGTACGTCAAAGTCTACTAAAACAATTCAAAACTTCAAAGGCATTTTAATCACTTTTTTTCCAGAAATATAATCACATTGCGTGGTTCCAGGAATTGGAATCAATAGTAAATGTAGCACTTAAACAAACTGCAATAAAATGATTTGAGTTGCATGTATTTTAACAAAAAGACGACGGTTATTTGGCCGCAATGTAGTTCAGGGATTAACGTGCATGCCACAGGCGAACTATTTTATCTTTTACTTCTCTTTCGAGGACGTAAGAGCGCGTATTGTTGCCCCGCCCTAGTTTTTATTTTCCAATATACAATGTACCAAGTTTTCAATCACATTTCCAGTTCTAAAATCATCAAAGGACTTTCTTGTTACCAAAATAGATGACAGTAATTGTTTTATATTTGATTTGTGACTTTTGCATTTTGTTCCCAATCGTGTCACTTTCTTTTATTTTGTGTCATTATTAAATTCAAAAAAACATTTGTCTTTGAATTTTATTTTAAGTTTATGCAACGTAGGAAATTGGGTGGGCCGTCTTACCCTATGTCTTATCTCTATCTCCTATGTGATTAACAATAACTTTAATGCCGCTTGGAACAAAACGTGCAGTACGTTATGTCCTCCGACGGTCATTTTGAAAACTGAAAAAAAAACTACAGCGCAGGTAAGTGTTTCTTGTGAGGTGTATAGTCCCTTTTTAGCTCACCTGGCACAAAGTGCCAGAGTGAGCTATTAGGATCGCATTCCGTCCGGCGTCGTCGTACGTCGTACTTCGGTCCGTCTGTCCGTCCACCATTTCCTTTAAACGACATCTCCTCTGAAACCACTGGGCCAATGTTGATGAGACTTTGCAGGGATGTTCCTTGCATGAAGCTCTATCAAAATTGTTCAAAGAATTCCATTCCATGCAGAACTCTGGTTGCTATGGCAACAAATAGGAAAAACTTTAAAAATCTTCTTCTCTGAAACCACAAGGCCTAGAGCTTAGATATTTGGCATGTAGCATTGTCTAGTGGACCTCTACCAAGATTGTTCAAATTATGACCCCCTGGGGTCAAAATTGACCCCGCGCGGGTGGGCACTTAGTTTTTGCATAGGCATATATAGGAAAAACTTTAAAAATCTTCTTCTCTGAAACCAGAAGGCATAGAGCTTAGATATTTGGCATGTAGCATTGTCTAGTGGACTTCTACCAAGATTGTTCAAATTATGACCCCCGGGTCAAAATTGACCCCGCACCGGGGGTCACTTAGTTTTGCATAGGAATATATAGGAAAAACTTTAAAAATCTTCATCTCTGAAACCAAAAGGCCTAGAGCTAAGATATTTAGCATGTAGCATTGGCTAGTAAACCTCTACCAAGATTGTTCAAATTATGAGCCCCGGATCAAAATTGACCCCGCACCGGGGGTCACTTAGTTTTACATAGGCTTATATAGGGAAAACTTTAAAAATCTTTTTCTCTGAAACCACAAGGCCTAGAGCTTAGATATTTGGCATGTAGCATTGCCTAGTAGACCTCTTCAAAGTTTGTTCAAATTATACCCCTGGGGTCAAAATTGACCTTTCCCGGGGGGATCATTTGTTTTACAAAGGCGTATATAGGAAAACTTATTTGGTATATAACATTATCTAGTGATCTTCCACCAGGCAAGTGGACTTGTACCAAGGTGAGCGATATAGGGCCATCTTGGCCCTCTTGTTTAGATTTACACACAAGAACACCAGAACTTTTTTTTCTATATTAAAGAAATTTATACCAAATAGTGGTACATTGGACATTATTATTACATTTTATGATTTAAATACGATTTAAATATCAACTAAATGGCGGAAAACATTGATATAAATGTTCAGTACCAACACGATAACCTTGTGTGTTTTTTGGAAACAGCAACATTAGTTTATTTCATCGACAATTGTAAACTCATATTAATAAAATGTCATTTGCTAGCAACAACAAAGTCTACTATATCATGTTGTGCGAAAAAAAAGCACTCAATACACCTTGCGTTTGCCTTAATATTAAAATAAAGCCACACATCATTTTGAATTTAAGAAAACTGGTTGATCCCGGATCATTGAACACAGTTTTAGATAATGGGTGACGGAATAACCAGTACATAGAGAATACAAGGTTACTGTCTTTTGATAACAGTTGATATCGGACGAGGATGATATCGGCCAGGGAAGCCGAGGCTTGCCGAGGCTTTCTGGTCGATATTCATCCGAGTTCGATATCAACTGTTATCAAAAGATAGTAACTTTGTATTCTATTTATTATGCAGCTGACTTGAATTCTCCCTTTTCACAATTAAAAACAAAGAAGTAAATTAAGTGATTTACGTTGTATTTATGACATCATCAATGGTTTAAATCGGCGTTTTAAATTCAGCGCCGTTAATCATGATAATATTATGCTTTATAGGAAATGCTGAACATTAAAACATTCCTAGAAAGCATGTGTGCACCTTTTAGAGGCGCCTTATAACGTTTCAGCTCGTATCATTCAGGTAATAAGACATAACTATGAAAACAGGGAGGGGGTGAAAAAATGAAAATCAACTTTTTCGCGAAAATTGATTCGAAATTGCTATAGATGGATAGATAATGTTCTAACTAAGAAAATGAATACCGATAACACTATATTTAATTCAAAAATAAAAATTCTACAGTCATTTTTCCATTTTATGTGATGTGCTGTTTGCTTGTATTCCCAGAAATTTCAATGAAACGCGCCCCTGTATCCTAAAGCAGCTTCTGAAATGTTGATTTATAGTGTAGCGTGTTAGAAATCCACAATAGCCTAGATCTTATTTCATAAATCTCACTAAATGTCTAAAGTGGGCGGGGCCTAAAACGTGATATCAGGACAGTGTCATAATAACACTGTCCTGTGATATCAGACGTCGCAATATCAACAATTCTAATATGCCTACGGTATATTTCTATAGTCAATTCGAGTGCATTAATATGATTAAAGCACTCGGAAAAGTAGGCGGAGTTTCGGACATGGAAGTAGCTCCTTCCGACTTTTCTAATTTACTCCCGCGCAAAAATAAAATATAGAAATGGAAATAATATCAGTATAAATACATCAGTCGCATGAAAAAGATTTGTTTAAGAACCTAAATATTATTTTTGATTGCGTCAAGTAAGCCTTAGAACACCCTCACCTTGTTTTCCTTAAAAAAGGCCAAGAAATTCAGGATTAACAGTCATACAATGTTTTGATTCCGGGAGACAAAACTATGAATGAAAACGTTTACGTCATCACACTGACGTCATTATTCCACGTTAAACGTTGTACAGTTCAAATTAACGGTACGCATTTAAATCGATTGGCTGCTTTGTTAGGTTCTGAATCTGACGTCTCCTGCATAATGTCAGTCAGGTATTTCTTTTTTATATCTTATGTATTAGATGATTAAACTAAAATAAGTTTGTATAATATAGTTATGTTTGATATCTTGAATGGTTGCCCGAATAGGGGAGTGAATTCCAACAGCTACTATTTATGCTGTTTTACACATTACCGCCGAACTGAAAAAAGGTCCGTAGTAGTTACGATAGTTTTCAAAAAATCGGCTTCTAAGAATCGAAATAATCTATGTCTTGGAGTGCTTTATCGAAATTGAAGCATTTCCCGTCGGTAATGTGCCTGCGTAATAAATCACTCGGGCTTCGCCCTCGTGAATTATTCCGCCAGTCACATCACCTCCGGGGAATGCTTCAATTTCGATAAAGCACTCCAAGCCATAGATTATTTCTTAAATATCAGACAGGTGTTATCGGGTCGTCGTCATGGCAGTTGCATAATAAAATTCTATATATCATGACCAGTATGAACACAAGAAAACATGTTCAGAAAATATTTATGCAATTTTTGTTACTATTTGCATGCTTTCATTTGGATCATTTGTTGTACTATATTTGAACACTTGGTGTCTCAAAAATAGTGATACAATTTCTGCTTGATCCGATTTGAAGTGTATGTTTTGAAGAAAAAGTGATTACCTTCGGCCATTCCTTGACGTCTGTGTAAATATAGCCTTTTACTGTCTGGATATCCTGGCTCGCTGTAGTACTGTTCAAATCATTCAGCTCACAGTTCTTGTGCATGTAGTTTGTAGACTCGCAAGCAGAACGTTGCATACATTCTTTGGCACACTGAGGAAGTGTTGTGCTCAAGTTTAACACTGAATGCCCGGCCATCCGCTTGTTGAAGTTCTTTTCATCTAATTTAAACCTGTTTCGTTGACACGAATCAACATCCTCTGCTTTTGCATAAGTTATCAGTGCAAATATCATAACGAAACATAAACCTATTTCCAAAATATCAGATGACATTGTATCTATTTGTTACTGCGTTAGTACAAAATCAACCCAATGTCAGCCCCGTTGCTACTATAGAGAACAGCAACATAAATTGTTGAAATAACCGCACAAAAACAAGTCGATCGCAGTGTTCATATGTGCATAAAACTCGACCGCTCATTAGATTGTTTATAGATGCTCCTGTGTCGTGATTGGATAGTTGTATTACAACTCAACAGTCACCTAACCAATCACCAGACATTCAACATGGAGGTAATAAATAAGAAGCAAATGTGTTTTGTGTGTACTCATCCGGCTAATAGACGTGAAGAAGTAAGACAGACACTGAAATCATCACTGGTGCATCAGATACTTATAAATGTATTATTCTACTATAATATCTTTTCTCTAAGTATTACATACCTCAAACGAACTAAGAAACAAATTTAACCACATCACTTTTCTTGTACATCATGTTTAGACTTTATTGATATGTTGTACACCAGTATACATTTGTAGTCCTCAAACATGGTACTTTCATACTTACTAAACATAAGAAAAATCCCGACTCAAACAAAGAACAAAACAAAAAAGAATGTTTCTAGGAAATAGTGATCTCAAGACGTCACAGAAATACATGAAACAAGCAAACTCAGTGAATCTATGTCCCCCGCCATACGAAACAAAAAGCTGAAAAAGAACAAATGGAAAGTGTATTGGTTTGTTCAGCTTCAGAATTGTATTTTTTGTCTGAAATTTCTCAACCCAGCTTGGGCTTCATCTCTGAGGGGATAACTGTTTTCTTCATGTAAAGTCACAAAAAACTTGTTGTAATTCACTTTTAATTAGTACTACTAAATTTAGACTACTACTAAATTTAGACAACATGCATTCTTAAGTTTCTTTATAGAATAATAATGCTAGAAAAGCACTTCATCCCGTTAAAGGCCTCATTTCTATAAAAAAAACAAGATTCTAAATTTTCCGTTGTTAGAGAATACAATATTGATCATTTGTGCAGAACAAAATCAAATTCTGACAAGCCTTTTCAGAAACAAGAAGCATCTAAAAAAGTTCAACACCCCAATCTATAATAATTTAAGGTGCTACATCTCATTTCTAAAAACATCCAAGGTCCGAATATTAAATAAAGTAATCATTAGATTAGTTGAGCCAATTACAATTGAATTTTGATTACTGGTTGCAGAGAAATAGAATTTTGAAGTTTTCATATTGAATATAGAAGAAAATAACAATTAAAGTGCACTAACTCTGGAGATACTAAGCCAAACTTGACAAAAATGTACGTGTGCGCCGCGCCATTATGCTATTGTATTTTTCTTTACGTTTCATGATTTTTTCAATTCGTTCATTAGCTTAAGTTATGGCACCGGAGAGACGGACGGACGTACAAACGGTACAGACGGACAACGCCAAAACAATATCCCTCAGCCTTTGACCGGGGATAGAAAAACAATGAGAAGTAAGTATATACTGTACATTTTGATTAAATAGAAAACAAGAAGTTTTTTTAAAGAAGTCTGAAATGAAACAAAAAATGACTAGCTAATTGCATTGTCTAGATTTAACGAAGGGAAACCCCATTTTGAATATCAAACAACGGCAAAAGTTAGTAACATTTTTATAACCACGGGCCGTTTAAATTCTGATACAGGAAAAAAGATTTTGCTAATGTATATGATAACATAAAATGGACCCAAAAAGGTATTTGATTCACCAAAATCGAACCAGAGTTCTAACAGACATTATCTTCCAATTTTCTGATTGCGCATAAATCCTAATGATGTTTGATTTATGACATTGCTGGGCGTACGCAACAATTCAACATCGAAATGTTATCCTTTAACAATCTTTGGTCTGTTTATCCAACTAAGCAATGTATAATAACGTACTGAGCGTCGCTAATAGGACCATTTTCCAGCTGATAGATAACAATTGGTTAAAACCGTTCTATATTCAGGGTGTATCATTAACACCTCTTCACATTATACGTTTCTTAGATTATTAGATATGTTTCTGTAATATAATAACAGCTTTTAAGAGCTTTTGAAGGAGGAAAATGGATTTAGCAAGTTAAAGCATTAATCTTTTATGAGTAACGTCAATTTGCAAAGAAAATAAAAACAGGTATAAGCACGGAACTGTTAAATAATTCGGCATTATTCTCCATATCTCTGATAGACAAGAACATCTAAATGCGTACCACTTGACATCTTATCTTAGGTGTGTCCTGCTACAAATGTATCATACATTATGTAAGTGACATTACTTTTTTAGTATGACACAAGTCGGACAACAATTTTGATTTGGAGAATAGACGACGAAGAAACATAGTTCCAAATTGAGACATATAATGAAAAGGAAAATTACAAAAAACGCGTTCGAACGTTTAAACATATCAAATTATAACCCTTTTTGTGTCCGAATATTTTTTTTTAAGTTTTGAAAAGAGCTCTGTGAAGGACATCACTTTTACAACAATGTATGTCCCAGAAGGAATTTCCAAAAGTTTTTATTTCTATATCAAAGTCAAAATTATCAAACCGGACAAACTGGTTTATTTACGTGGTAAAATAACCACGGGTACACTGGTATTCAGTTAATGTCATAGAACATTGTTCTAGTAGAGATTACACACAGTGGCTGATGTGATTGGGGAGTTTCTCAAAATTGTTACAGTTATGTAGATGTATCATTTTTTAACTAATTGTATTTACGATTAAGCCCAATTGGACACAAAGGTAGACCATATTCCTACAATGCCAGACATGTATAATGTCAAACAGAGCTCACTCAGTTGCCCTATTGTATGCTCAGTGGACAATATGTACTTTCTATGTATCTTAATCAATTCTGTTTCATAGCTATGTTTCTTGCAATCTTTAGCAGTACCGTAAGGAATGAAAATCATCTGTTTATACAGCTTTTGTCCACTGGCCTATGACAGGAAACAGTTACCGGTATTCAGCTCTAGCAATTTGGCAGCACCGACAGCAATGCATTCCGTGCCATACATAGATACCTGTTCACAGTATGCATATTGAAATTGCATAATCAATTGCGTGAATAGAATGCTTCATTTTGACTCAATGTAAGCCATATTTATATCTGCTAATGTTCGCCGATTTGCACGCAAAAAAGGTGGCAAGTGACTGTTATAGTCTAGTTTGACTTTAACGATTTGAGGCCCATTTGCAAAATATGATAACTTTTTTGCGTTTGATTAATTTTGTTAAAGGTCAGATGGGATATTGCATACAAATTGTTTAAAAGTATATTTAACAGCACCATGTTTGACGAGACTAACAAACAGCATGGGGTTGTTTCCTATATTGAAACGTTGTGTTGCATTTCAGAAATTTTTATTCCCTACTTGAGGGTACAGTGTCACAGATTTTGACACTTGTTTTAAGATTATAGTTATGAGCTTATATGTGCAGTATTAATAGGTTACACTCAATAACCATACGTCATAAAAAAGGAACAAATAAACTGTTTAAATTCCTACGACATGATTCTCTCAAGCACAATGCAATAGTTTTGGGGCTATAGGGAACCGCCCCCCCACACACACTACACTTGTTAAAAATAGTTTTTGTTGTTATGGTCACCAGCTTTTGTTTTATTTGTTTTGATATTAAAAAGGCCTTTCTTAAAGTGTGTAGGTTTAGATACTTTCTAAATATTATCAACAATATATAAACCAGTTAAAACTTTGAACATAAATCAGCTAAACTCGGGTGTTTCCTTTAAAGCAGCATTACGAATGATTTTCGTACTAAGAGTAAAACGGTGATTGTTGAAGGCCTGAAATCATAGTCAAAACAAGTCCCCTACTTTAGACGCTCTTCACTTCTGATTGTCGCGTGTACATCTCTATTGATCGCGACGCAAAAACAGGACAGTATAGTAAGATTTTGTTTAAACAAATTTTATTGCAATATTATGACAATTTGTGTAAACACATATCAAGCATATGGTTGGACGATACGTTCTACCAACATTGTTAAACTAAATCAAATTCAAAGTTTGGAATAAAATCATTGTATTTGGAAGCAAGGATATCTGACAGAAAATTTATATAAAATAAAGGGAGATAATTCACAAATAAGGCAATAAAGGGTTATGGTTGGGACACTGCACTTTCCTTTAATGTCCTCTCTCACTGTTTGCAATTTGAACAGATTTTTTTCAGAACCTAAATAGTTATGATCCGGGCAAGAAAATGTAAGTAAGGGGAAAAATTTAGACTTAACAGAAGATGGAGATATTGCTCTTGTTCATTGAAATCCCTCTCATTGTTGTAAATACTTTGGTGTTATGTTCATATTAAGAAAATTCCATCCAGTGAGATGATTAAAAAGGCAAAAAGAGTTTTGATTATTGGTCACTTATTGTCATCTCTAATTGTATGCAAATTTAACGAATGTCCTTCAGTACTTTTAGAGCTCGGACAAGAAATGTAACAACGGTGGATAAATAAAGGTTCAGTTACATTTATTGTATACTGCACTTTCTCTCATTTTGCTCTTTCACTGTATGTTTCGCGGAATTTCCTTCAATGGTGTTGGTGTTATGCTCTGAAAAAAGAAGTGGGGACAGACGATCAGACGTCTAACAAATGGACGGACGGACGAGTCGATTTCTATTTGCACCGTATTCATCACAATTTACCAAAAACATATATACATGTATAGTTAGGAACAATTGATGAGAAATTAAGGCAACAGAATAAAATGTACCAGTATGCTTAAAACATGTACTAAAATTGCATTTCAATGCCTTTTAAGATCGTTATTAAATAAAAAAAACTGTCTGAATGTAACATTCTAACGTACGAAATTTGACAGAAGGTAGTTTTAAAATGTATTGGTCATTATTTGGGGATGTGTGTGCTGTCGATTAAAGTTTAATTGGTTTTAACAGAACATCATTTAAATTACTTCTTGTGATACTTATTCATCAGCTTTATGTCTGTTTAACTGTACATGTAGCTATAAAATAGAGATAAATTTCAACTATCGGCCGATCACACCTTGCATTTCCAACCATATTCATATGTCGTTGATTAAATAGCAACTCTAAGGCATTGTTAGTGTCAATATATTTAAATTTAGTGTAACTTTACATTTCAAACGTACATAAACGTCTTTGTTTAGTAAAAGCATTGATTTTATATTTAGGATATGTTTATGTAGTTTTATTAAGCTTATACATTTTATACCAGGTGTAAATGTAAAAAGTACATACCGAACTAGAGCAAAAGCACAAATCCTATCTGAATTATCAACCTTAACATTTTCAGGAAAGAGATTCAAATAAGCTGTATAGCATTCTTCTCAATCCTGGATGATGTTTATAAATTTATTGTATTCGTTTATGCTTTGATAAACGAATAAATAATGTTTAAACTAATCTAAACATTTGTTTTGTTGGTTATCTGTAAATACCACAGAAGGAAACCTGATAACTTGAAACAGATTGACAAATAACTACATGTAATACCTGTGATATTTTAAACGATTTAGTCATTATAAGTACGATATGTCATTGCTTGTTATCAAATATCTCGACATATTTGTAAAAAGGCTTTTTACAGATTGTATGGTAGGTAATGATACATATAATTCTACGGGACTATTCGCGGGCCGAAAGTAGTGTTCTTGTGCGATTTAAACGGATAATGTGAAATTTGCTGCATATTCGGCATTTATTTTATATTTCATTGCTATATATATATTAGTATTTAAGCAGGTGTTAATTGTTATAAGTAATCGGCAATTTTGCGCAAATTCAATTTCGACTGCAAGCTTCGTACCAAACCTGGAAACGCATTGAATACAAGGCACATTTCAAACCCTGCAAGAATTTTAGCCGTGCTATGTGCGAATAACAACTGTAAACATGCGCTATGCGAAAGTAGTGCAAGACAGACCAGATCAATCTTCTGTTTGAATGCCGCATATGATAAGAACATGTTACAAATAAAAATAGTACATAAAACTTCAAACGACTGCAGGAAGGTATATAGCTTACGGGCTGCATTACACATTTTTTTCTGTTTTAGAAATTAATGCGCTGTTAGCTGATTACGGAAGATAATCATATGCATATCACGGAAAAGTACGGATATTTACGGAAATTTACGAAAACGTACGAAGCTCGATATAAGAGTTTGTAGTTTGATTTTCAAATTTCCGATGTTATTTCATTGACAACTTTGTTATTTACGAACGATAACATATATATTTACCTAAAAATAAATGTCTCTAAAAAAAGATATAATTTACGTACATTCCCGAGAAGGAACTAACGTGATCAAATTCACCCGCCATTTATCGAGGACGCTGCATGTCGAGGCCCAGTGAACGGTTTCACTGATTACAACTACAAGGTAACCCGGAATCATTTTTGGTTTTCTCTGTTATACACATTGTACAGTACTGTATTTATATTTTATTGCTGGTATTGCTTTGTTTATTTCTGTTTCAAGGTCTTGTCATTGGTACACAATAATTTTCGATCCACATCATCAGATCATATCGCTTGAAGTTGTACAAAGCGCAGATCGAATTATTTGTACTGGCTTAAACATTTTATAATGTTGACTATGTGATTATTTTTCATTTAACGTACATTTCATAATAAAACAAACTTCCCTGTCACCCATATATTTGTGAATCATTCATTCTGTGTCATATATTGAATTTCGTCCTCTGCACATTTCGACCCGCGCTTTAGGTAAGATTCAACGCAGAACACGTAGGTGAAAAGTTGTTTTTCGGGAGTTAACCTATAGACCCCAGGCCTTCAGCGCTCACAGCGCTTTGATTAAAATAAGGTCTAGCATCATTATTATCTATTTATGATTGAAAACAAAAACATTAAAACATCCTGATTCATTGGTCTAAACACTTTTAATTTAAAAAAAACCAACATAATCTGGCGATTTTAAGCACTTCAATTTATTAGACCCGCACAATGCCCGCATAATACACCGGTCCATCGACCAATTTGATTGGATGCACGTTTCACATTTAGATTCATTCTGATTGGCTACACGGATTGAATCGAACTGGAATCGAGAATCGTTTACGGTAAGTCTACCGTGTATCGTAAAAACAAAAATAATATCAAACAGGGAATGCCACGTACCAAAAACGCAGCCTCCCCAAAACGAGCCCCACAGCACCCAGAAGTGCACACCACCACAGCACCCAGAAGTGCACACCACCAACAGACACAGACACAGACACAGACACAGACACAGACACACACACACACACACACACACACACACACACACACACACACACACACATACACTACCAACACACACTAGCACTACCAACACACACTAGCATACAAAACAAACACACGAGGACAAAACGAACAATTAAAGGAACACAGTGGGGCACCGCCTTGGAACGGTCAGTGGCAAAAACACCACTGGGGAGCTTAAACCGGTTTATGGTGCGCACCCAACCTCACTCTTAAGTCGATATCTCACGGAAGTAAAACGCTGGCGGCACTGTTTATAGAACACAGAAAAACACTTTCTATACACTTGATGAAAAATACTGATTTTACCTGTCAAGTGTTTGTATAGGCTACTTCAGAACAGTTTCAGAATTTCAGATAAATTCACCTACATGTAATTGTTTTAAGATATTTTAGAATTGTCACGTTTTTTAAATCACCATCTGTCTGTAAATTTTATATATGTAACTATATAGCACATGGTTTATTTTAAATTTAATGTTATCACAAAATGAAAAAATGCTCTCTGAAAACAATTTGTCATGAAGTAGCCATATAAACACGAAAGGAAGTCCTACTTCAAAATTTTCTAAAATAGTAATTAGAACACAGTAGTTTCAATAATAAGTGTTCTTCATAGCTTTGGCGCGTGAACATGATCAAACACTTCTAATATATTGAAGGTCATGGGTTCGAGCCCAGTCAATGCGCCTCTCACCCGCCCAGCCCCCGACACACACACGCACGCACACACAAACAAACACACACAAACACACACACAAACCATTCATGACATGCTTCCCCACTTCCAAACGTGGTTGAGCAAGGTCACCGAATTGATCACATGTATCAAATGGGGAAATAATAAAATATTGATATTGATCTGAATCAAAAGAAATATTCTATCTGTACGCGACAGACCATTAAACATACTACCAAGTTTAAACATTATTTTATATTTTGTGTACACATTAGACCTTTGTGTAAAATCAGTGTGAAAACATCATATTTCATAACGCGTAGAGATCAGTGTCAACGGAACAATGCAGACATATTTTTTAAGAAGTAAAGTAGGATTTCTATAAGACATTTAAATTATTACAGAAATGTCGGACTCTGTAGGCAGGAGTAGACAGCAAAGTCAGGTAGCTGGAGCCAGGCAAAAACCGCCGCGTGAAAAGGGAGCCAGCAGTTCCGAAATGTCTGTATATAAAAGTTCGGCCGAGGTATCAGTTAGAAACAAAGGCAGTAAGGCGTCGTCGGTGTACAATGGTTCTGAAGAATATTTCGACTATAGCTGTGACCCTTGTACGGCTGCAGGAAATCATATGGAGGCGCAGGGATTCTGCACGAATTGCGAGGACTATCTGTGTGGTGCGTGTTTTAAAAGCCACTCAAGAAGTAAAGCATCACGTAATCACGCTTTAATGGATAAGGATAATATGCCGAAAATAACTGTTAAGCTTTGTGATCCGTGTAAAACTGCTGGTGATGAAGATGAGGCTGAAGGATACTGCACAGATTGCAATGAATACCTGTGCGGCAATTGTTTAAGGAGTCATTCCAGGAATAAGGCTTCGAGACAGCACGTGTTGCTAGACAAAGAAAATATGCCGGAATGGACCGACAGCGCTCTAACATCTTCCGTCGCTAGAATGAATATTTACAATCCAGACACCGACTCTCGTACGAATAATAAAGAGTACACTTACATCCAGGACATTAATGTTAGGACTGAGAAGGACGAGAAAAACAGTTTCATCAAAGGTATGACTCTGGTGGGCAGCACTACGCTGGTTCTGGCTGACTATAACAACAAATCGTTGAAAATCGTCGATCTTGTAAATAATGTTATAAAAGACAGCTTGAGGTTAGAAACGTTTCCTAATGGTCTTACAACGATTTCCCAGGACCAGGTAGCTGTAGTATTAATGGACAAATGTAAGATTCATATTATATTAGTATCTGAAGGACTGTCTGTGGTGCGAACTTTGAACACAAACGGTATATGTGTAGATGTTCAGTGTGTCAACGAGAAATTATACGTTTCATTTTTGGTACCGGTAAAGTTCCAGATTTTGCAATTGACGGGTATTGTATTGAAGACAATCAATCCTGATTCTAAAGTACTAAAACACTGTACACTTCCTAGATATACCGCAATAAGCCCTGACGAGAGTATGATCTACATATCTGACTGGGAAACCAACAACGTTATGTGCATTGATATGAATGGGAAAATGATATCTATATTTCAAGGTGAACTTGACAAGCCATTTGCTATCACAATATCTCCATTCGGATCAGTCTACCTGTGTAACAGAAGACAGAACGTCGTGTACAAGATGACATCAGATCTTAGCGAAGCCGCTTTTATATTAGGACAAGAAGATGGTTTGTGGTACCCACACGCAATGTGTTTGAATGCTGACAAACAACATATCTTCATCAGCAGTGCAAGTAAAAAAGCAGAATATTGCAATGTTCTAAAAGTTTACAAATGGAAATAGGTATGGAAGTATGGAAGCCCTGGAGGGCCATTTTTACCTATGGCTTGTGACTTTTGACATGTGACTTATGACTTATTATTTGTGATCTTAATAGCGAAACGTAATACTGTACGATTCACTAGAGCGTTCTGCATATGTCGTTCTTCGGTGTTACCTGGCTGTGAAGAAGAGTACAGATGCAGACCTCTTCAGTGGTGGCCCAAAAATGAACATAGATTCCCCCAGGTTGCTATTGTTGCCAAGCGCCTCCTAGTTGTTCCGGCGACGTCCGTTCAACCAGTCTGATAGAGGATATTAAATGATGCAGGACTATTACTAAATAAATTGCGAAACATACTTTCAATTGATATTTTTGAAAAGATTATCTTTATACATAAGAATCAGATTCTTTTAAGCGACTTTGATCTTGACTGAAAAAAGTTGTGTTAACTCCCAGGATGGATAGAAAAATGAATGAAACTTGATTGGATACACAATTAAACTAAACATAATTTAACAGATTTAGGTAATTATACCTACCAAACACTGAAAAAATGTTCTCTAATATATTAAATTCATTGTGATTATTGACAAAAATATTAAAGGAAGTGTTGTTTCATTTAGTACTAGTTTGTAGAATATGAACATATAGTACATCTCAAAGAAACATTGTTAAGGTCCTTGTTAATAAAAGTCGATGTTTTATTATTAGCGTTACTAGGGATGGGTACTGGTTCTATCCAGGAACAAGCATAATGAAAATGGTGTATAAATTATGTGGTAAAAAAAACACACCGATGCAAACAGGTTTCAATGAGATGCAGTCCTCAATCTAAAATACGAAAGAAGAGAAAAGAATATATTATATCAATTCCATCAAAAAGGCCTGTGAAGCCGTCCTTTTTTAAACGGTCCTTATGCAAACAATAATGGTTGCTAAATACATTTGATATACGAAAAATGGCCAAAAGGCTCATAATAAATCATATGAACTCATGTTTTCAGGTTAATAGCAGCTTTATTCAGATAAATGATGCACGAAATATAAAGTAGGCAATACAAAGCTTACAACGATATATACAATGTAGTCGTAATAGTAAAGACAAACAAGTTGTTTTTAGTTTAGTTTAGTTTATACTTTACAATAAACAATACAATGCAATGCAACATTTATTTTAGCTCGATTGTGCGGAAAACTTTTCGCTTATCAAGTCACTCTCGGGTCCGCTTCCTGGAAAAAAACAGTACTTGTTTTTCATTTGAGGAGGTACTTTCGTGACCCAGTGGGGCTCGAAACTGCAACCTCCGGGTGAGCAGCAGACACCGTAACCTCTACACAACCGCTCGCATGCATGTGGCAGAAAAAGTGTCACAGCCAGGGCCAATACACGCCACAAATTTACTATAGGTTTATATAGGAGCGTTGTCATTAACTCGCGATAACATTTTAACTGATAAAGTTATTTTAAAATCACAAACGGGATGATAAAATATAACATTTCCCCTTTTTAATGAATATTGTTTTATTGTTCTGAGACTTTATTTGTTTGGTCTTTTTTTAACTTAAAAACTCTACCCGTCGTTTTACTATATAATATATAGTAAAACGCCCAAAATGTGACAATTTTAAGTGAAAATTTTGCAGTTTATCTTCAATTTGTTAAAAAAACTATAACACTTATTTTAGAATCACAAACGGGATTGAATAAAACAATCATTCTACATTTAAGTGATATATTTTATATAAAAATAAAGAAAGAAGAGAATGGTCTTTTTTTAAGGTTTTGTTTAACAGGTATATAATCTTATTTTTACGATCGGAGCTCGGTTGCTTCCGTAATGCTGGCCGAACACTTCCGAATGATTTATCTAACTGCTTCAGGCCATAGATAAGTTTTATGGCCGGACATTACGTAATATTTATCATGATCTTTAAAACGTTGTATATTGGGTTTTATTTTACATTAAAATACAAACTGGGTGAGAATCTTCAGTTTTTGTTAATAACAAGGTAAAACCTTTCATTGAAACCGGATATACATGATATCGTCTTTATAGCGAAGATCCATGAAATTTTCAGTATAATTATCAATAATATTATTTAGCTTTTGATGTTAATGTGCAACACATAAAAGATTCACTTTGCATGCATTTTTATTTCGAAGCACTTGCACGGGGTATTTTATTTTGTTTCACATTTTTCTTTGTCTCGAGTGAAAGGCAAGCATTCGCTCCGCTGAATTTAGTGTCATTTTATAGGTTTCTTCCAGATTCAAAATACACAGATAAAACCAGGTTGTCTGATCCCTCGAATCTTTTGTCTTTCATTTCACCCTGAAGAAATAAACTAATTATTACATTAACAAAAAGAGAAGAAAAAAACACGCAAGGTTTGATCGGTGTGCAGAGTATTAAATGACACCATCTGTAAAATTTAACAGGTATTATTCTAGTACTGCAAAAATGGAAAAGTTTTTTACCACATTAAATCCTTATTTCTTCTTAATGTTAATTATAATTTCAAGCAATGTGGACAGTGTTACAATCCAGCTGTAATTTTGAAGGAAAAATATATTTGACCATATGGTTTGAAACTGAAAAACCACATTCTTTTTACGACATTCAACACCATGGAGCGTTTACTAGAGTATGTAAAATCTATTGATATTCTGAAAAGGAAACGGTGCTATTTCTCAACTTAAAAAAGCCTACAGAAATCAAATGTTAGTTTTTATCAGATCAGGAATAACTAATTGGGAAATAAACAAGTCGACGTACTATTTAACGCGGTCGCCCATTTACGTTTTAAAAGCACACCATGCTTTTGCAACATATTTGCCGTGTGCGTCTGTACTTGAAAATTGTAGGTCTACAATTTTCAACAATTCTCACGAGCAAACATTACGCACGTGTAAAGGGATCAGCCGAATAAGAAAAATCAAGTGCACACTAGATTCATTCCCATTATCATGTCAAAATTCACGAATGTTGTAGCTTTTGGATTAATCTGTGACTATTGGCAATTAATCTTCTTTTTCTTGTAAGAGCACATAATATATAAATTTGCGTACAAGGATATCTAACTGATACAATCACATGCATTTGTAAAAAAGAGACATGACGAATGTTGTTATCAGTATTAATCAGGATATGTACGAAATAAAATGCATCGTTTTCTTGGGGTTTGCTAAGAGTGTACTTTCGCCTACGTAACCTTCCCAAAATAGAATGTGTCATTATTATTTAAACCAATATGCACATATTCATGTCTGCCATCTATCCGTAATTAATCAAAATGCATCATAACACTTGCAATATCTATATTTTCATCTATGTTAAGATGGTTTTAAAGTAATATTGAATTAGCTATGTTTCGCTGGTTTTGAGCTGTTAATTTAACTAAAGTTATAACTGAAGGCGAGTCATTATGGCAAGCCAATTTACTATTTAATAAAAAAGAGATTATTTTCTTATTATAACAAAGGGGATATATTTATTAAATTAAAAAATATCTCTGTAAATAAGGAGATGTCTATCATAAAGATATCTAATTTTTTGAAAGATATTTCACAATACTAAAGAGATATCTCTCAGTGTAGTAGATATTTCTCTTAACCGTAAAGAGATATCTCTCCAACATAAAAAGATATCTATGAAACGAGTCATCTGTTTAAAATACAGAGATATGTCTTAACTTTAGAGAGATATGTCTGTAACTGTGAGAGATATCTTTCAAAAATAGAAAGATATCTCTCAAATGATGTTAAAGACTCAGTAGCACAATTAAATGTAACTCTTATTTTACCAAGAAAGATGTCTTACAAGCGGAAATGATCTTTATTTGTACCAAAAACATTTCCAATTTGCATTTTATTAATCGTAAGTACATGTTTGAAATATAGCGCAGTATTTTTTCAATGATATTTCAAAACAAGAGCTGTCCCTCATAAGTGACGAATGCCTCCAAAGAGGTGTCTCACAGTCTGTGTCCTTATGGAACCAGTACTTGCGCATGCTTTTGCAACATATTTGCCGTGTGCGTCTGTACTTGAAAATTGTAGGTCTACAATTTTCAACAATTCTCACGAGCAAACATTACGCACGTGTAAAGGGATCAGCCGAATAAGAAAAATCAAGTGCACACTAGATTCATTCCCATTATCATGTCAAAATTCACGAATGATGTAGCTTTGGATTAATCTGTGACTATTATTGTCAACAATTACTTCCAATGAATTCTATTTTCTACACCCGTTATTTTACATTAAAGACTGAACATTTGACTGTAATGAAGAAGTGCTCTCTAGTTAAATCATTATTATCATTATTATCATTATTATTATTATTATCATTATTATTATCATTAAGCGAGTAATGTGAATGATACTGTTGAATGTTCTTTATCTTCTGGTAGAAATGGTAAAATTTAAGCAGAAGATTATCCCCTTTACGCACAAAAGTAACATATCAAGTTCAATATCTCCCTTAGGCAATATTCAAGTGCAATCGATAATCAATGATTTATGACCCTGTCCGTTATTTACGGATATTACCGAACCGTAGTTGTTTCCGTTAACTTCTAATCCCCAATACTTATCGATTGTCAGCAGATATAGCGGTTGGCACTTTTTCTGCCGTATGTCGGGTTGCATCAACACAATACAAACGTAATATTAATTCTACCTATGAAAATTAAAATTTCACTTGACTTTCAAAGACAGGATTTAAAGAATCGGTATTAGTAATTGTCGGACTATACATAATTTCGGATAAATAGTTTTTTGCACTACTTATAATTATACACTGTCAGTTCTAATTCTTTTAAAAAATACCACGTTACATTATGCACATTAAATACTCATAAATAGATAATTATTCATATCATAGATTTAAACCATATTCGCTGTATGTGTCACTGTAAATTTTGTCCTTAGGCTATAAGTATAATATTTTACGGCGACGTCAGAAAAGTTTCATACTCTTTTTCTTACCTAAATATTATAAGTAAAAGTCCCTTATCAAATGGGGTAGCTCTTATTGTCTTACTTGCGATATTGACCTTTCTTGTACGAACACATTCCGAAAATTGCCTTTTAAATCGACAGTACATAGGACATTTCTGACAACACTGTTAAAGCGACAAAATTACAAAAGAAAAGTATACGAGGGTTGTTCAAAAACTTTGTAGACTTTCTCAATAGCATCTTTATCTATCACAATACGTTTCTAAAACTTACATTAAAATGTGCAAAGATATATATACAATAAATCTGTATAGCACGAACAAGATATCAGTACTATTCTGCTATCAAAAACAACGCAGCTATATCAATACACCATCAGTAAATTCTTTATCAGTTATTCTATGAATGACTATTTTAAGCGATACAAGTCCAAAATCACAAATATTCATTATTTGGTATAGCCACCGTTAGCATGAATGAAGGCCACTTGTTTTGTGATACATTTAAAAGCAATGAAATTTGTGTTTATCATGGGTTGATTTCTGTTAAATTTGGACACAGCAGTGATACGAGTGAAATTGCTATACTATATACGTTTTTATTTAATATTGTTTTATAAAACAATTAAACAGAGGTTTTTTTCCAAGTGTTGCGTCCTTTAAGTCCTTCGGTGTATATTCAACATTTGAGAACAAAATACAAAATGACAAAATGCATCAAATAACGTTTGAAGCGTCGCATATGTTAGTATGAGAACTTTTAATTATATTTAAATAAAATATTTATCTTAAGAAAAACACAAAATCACAAAAAGTATCAACCGTAAACCATAAAGTGATGATCTTTTGTATTATATAATTATGTAATGTATTCGTTCAGTACATCTTCTTGAATATTCATGCACTGATATGCTGATTTTACTATGCATTTGTATTCTAGTTTTGTACATATTGAGTTGGGACAAATATGATAAAATATGATTGAACTAAAACTTATTTTAATAGGTGATACTTTAAACAATTAAATAGTTTCCTATTCACACGAACTTTGACACAACTTAAACAGAAATATTTAGTGAATGAGAAATATCATGATTATTAAAAAAGGACACACATAACTATTTCAGTGTCAAGAGAAGCTTTTCCAGGACATCCTAAAACATCTGGCGATAAACGTGCATAAATCAATCTCTAAATCTAGTAGATTATTATTCCAAACATAATGTAAAATGATAAATAAACACAATTTAAAGAACAATATATATCGCAAAATGCCTCATTTTTAGCACAAATAATCAACATAGAAGTTTTCTTAAACAAACCACTATCCACCAATTACTTATACAACAACATCTTAACATAAAATATTGAATGTTTTAAACGCTGATTCCGCTGCCGCTAATGACTGGAATGTATAGCTTAAACTTTAAGGTCAAGTAATGATACTTGCAAATATTCTATTGTTTATGCTTTTAAGTGATTTAATTTGACACCAGTTTTAGGGAGTGCTTCTTTAAGCGTTTTATCTTAATATGTCTGTCATGATAAAGCTTTTAATCAGACGAAAAATCTTCAAAATACTGTCTTTACATACGTATCCATCTGAAAACAATTACCCAGGGAAATGCTAAGTTGCCAATACTTTTAAGGCGTAAAACTTTAATATGGCAGAACTTTAATATTTACTGAAATGCGTTCGAAATGTTTTCTCCAATTATTGAGAATTTAACTGCTTTTACCTAATGGACACGTTTTGCGTAATGTGTTTTAGATACGATTTCATTATCATTTTAAAGTATTCGAAACCTTGGCCTGTCTAATTGCTAGTATCTGCCAAGTATGGATCACATTGAAATGTTGCAATATTTCAGATAAAATGTGTGCAATAAGCCAATTTGCTGAAAACACACTGAACTATCATACAAACGGTATCACAAAATGGCATGCAAAAGTGTCCTTCTCCGGTGAGATTCCTCAAGCAGCGTGTTTACAGGGACAGCTATATTTCGTTCAACAGCTGTTTACAAAGATAGCGTTTATCATGCTCAAGAAGTGTATATCTAATATTAGATATATACATATGTCATCCGTTTTTTGTTCTTGTAGTTTTCAATTCATATACTACATTTGTATATCATCTTTCTGCACAACCTGTTGTTGGCTGTGGAACTTCTGGCGAAACTGAATCTTACCGGAAGTACGTTATTATGACTGACTAAGTTTTATCATTCTCACAATACGGCGATGTCACTCCTTCTCCAACAATATCTGTAAGAACAGAATAAACGTATATCATATCAAACATCTGGAAGAACATGCAAAATGAACTAGTGGAAAGAACATGAAAGGACCATTTCTAAGCCCCTGATTGGTATAATTATTTTTCAGCTAGTATTTTCATAATGGATCTAATAATTGGCTTAATAAGGTTATATAATTAAAACTTAGACAATACTTAAGTGTCACGTATGAGATGTATGTACTATGACTTTCTGACAGTTTTCACAAAACCCCCAAAAAGGAAATACAGCCATACGTGTTAGAATAATAAATAAACTTGAATTTTGAACATTGTAATAAAATTACAAACGTGAGGTATCTGCAAGCAGATAACAATTGTACTTGGTAAAACAAATATGAGGAAAAGTTCTACAATAAACTCCGAAAACATATACTTAAGGACAAAAGTTTTGTCCGGTTCAAAATTGTTTATTAATAATTAAATTTTAATTGTACATCGCTTTTAATTTTTTATTTGCAAATTTATATTTTGAGACTTCTTGCTACATTACAAGGTGTTAAGAATTCTATACAAAAACATCCAATCAACCGTGACGGTATCAACCATGAATTTCATATTTTTCTAACTTTAATGTACATGAAGCTTATAATCACAAACATGTCAAGTGAATTTTGTTACCAAAGGATAGTCCTATTGAAAGACGTAAAAACTTAGACAAATACTCAACATATGTTGTTATTACGAAGCTTTCAAGATAGCAAAATTTGCGCGTTTTATGTCGGCTGGAGGACAGTGAGCATACAACACATGTTGCACGTGCGTTAAACGCCCACGAACATTCTATCCGACGTCACGAACAATGAAAATGTGTAAATTGACTCGAAAATGATGATATTCTTATGCTTTTCTAACTATGAACAAAGTACCAAATTTCAGTTTTTGTATTTCTTTAATTATACCGGACAGAACTTTTTCCTTAAGTATATATATCGACTTCGGATATAGCAAAATAATTCCTGATTTAAGGGCCACATTTTCTCTGAACGAATTTTTTTCTTTCATTATTTTTGATCGGTCTTGAGGAGTTTGTTATAAGCGTAGTTTATTGCATTTTAATATTTCAGGGATTTTCCTTTCGAAGACAAAATACATGTACATAATTATGTAAAAATAGGCTGTGATATATACAATGTACAATTCGTAACTTTATTAAAATGAACGAATAAATGAAATAAATGTTTGTTAAATGAAACTGCGATGATATAGGCTCCAAAATATAAAGGTTAAACCATTCACAGTATCTGTCCTTCGAATTATTACATTTCGTCGCCTTATTTCCAGAACCCCGTAAGTCGGTTTTTTGATGTTTTGACATTTTGGTACTGTTGTACTCGCCCATCAAGCTCTTTATGTTGACGTAGTCTGTTTTCTTATGGAAGTAGTATAACTCGGTTAAAAGCTATTTCCATAAACCCATAAGTCACTGAAACTTCAAACTTCAAAATCGATTTTCTCAAAACTTAAAAACTTTACTTACGGGTTTCTTGAAAAAAGTCGACGATTTGTCTCGGAGAGATATATTTAGTCAGGCATGACCATGGACCTTGGAAACAGTTGTTTTATTTATCAGACCTAAAGGAAAGAGGCGTTAAAATGACTGTAGATAAATAATTACCTTCGTGATAGAAGTGTAAGAGAAGTGGAGAAGAAGGCTGACACCAAGCACACCGACCGCCGCAACTCCCTGATATTCTTGTACCATCTACACTTTGGGTGAGTAGTAGTTGATTGATTGATCGTCCCCTCAGTTTCCACTCAATCTGCAAAAGAATGATGGAAATGTTATATACCTTTGTGTGCAATAATTCATTTCTTTTGCGTATAAAGTTTCTATTTTCGAATCTGTTTGTACGCATCAATATCAAACGAACGAAGGAAAGCTTTTTTTAAAAACAATTTCTTTTACTGTCAGACTTATAAGACAATGTAGATGATGTTCAATCCTGTTACAAATTAGTGAAATTAATTCTTAAAAAGGGTTAACAAATATTTTTGTATCGGATGCAATCGAAAAAACATCTGCTCAGTCCTAAAATTTTCATTTATTTCGTTAAATTATGAAAACAAAACAAAACTGGACTGTTTGGACATTTTGAGTTTAATATGAATCCCTATAAAGTATTGATATCTTTGAAAACAAAACATGACTGTTTAGGCGTTTTGAATTCAATAGGAAGCATTATAACACCTTTGATAACGTCAAAAATAAACCATGACTGTATAGACATTTTGAGCTCAATATGAATCCCTATAAACCTTTGATATCTTAAAAAACAAAACATGATTGTATAGGCATTTTGAGCTTAACATAACCATTGATGTCTTTAAAAACAAAACGTATCTGTATAGGCATTTTAAGCTCAATATGAGAACCTATAAACCATTGATTACTTTAAAAACAAAACATGACTTTATAGGCATTTTAAGCTTAATATAACCATTGATATCTTTAAAAATAAACACGACTATGCAGGCATTTAAAGCTGAATATAAATCTCTAAACCTTTAATATCTTTAAAACTTTTAAAAAATGACGCAATTTTATGAGACTTGCAATTGATTATCTTAAAACCCTTTGTAAATTTAGGGACAATTCATCTTTTCGTTAACTCTTTGTCATTTGGTATAATGTGTAAATTACAAACTTAGAAAAACCATTTTGGTAAATCAATCCATTACGGATTATGTGGTTGGAGTACTATCTTTGTTAGTATAGATACTGCAAACGTTGTTACATATGTGATTTCGTAATATGTGTCTATTTTCGAAACTGTGTCTACGGAACAACATTAAATCAACCAGATATCACACAGTGACCCTTCATCCGCAGTCTCCCCTGATCCAAATGAAATACATTTTTGATAAATGACAATTGTACAGTGTAGATTATAAGAGGCAAATCACTTGGTTGAATATAATAACATTTAGATTTATGGAATAAAATATACTTCATATCTTATATTTTGCTTTCTTTTTTCGAAATGCACTGCCGATTATGATTGAGTTTATTTCAACGCATCTTTTATAGATGTTTAAGGCTTATGGGGATGCATAGAGGCCTCATAATGCCTGTATTTATACTTACCGTTTTGTCAACCGTCTGGTACCGGAAATGACTTATATTTACCGTTTTGTCAACAATCAATATAGTACCGGAACTGATTTATTATATACCGTTTTATCAATAAACATTCTAGTAACGGAAATGACTTATAATAACATTTTGTTAACAAACAATTTAGTACCGGAGATTATTTATATTTACCGTTTTGTCAACAATCAATATAGTACCGGAACTGATTTATCATTTACGGTTTTGTCAAAGCAATCTAGTAACAGAAAAATCTCATAATTACATTTTGTAACAAACAATTTAGTACCGGAGATTATTTATATTTACCGTTTTGTCGACAGACAATGCAGTACCGGATATGTCTATACTAAAGCGACCTAGAACGTCACTCCCATTACACCCAGCCGCCATCCCGTATATAAGATCAGTTCCTGAGCTTATTGTGTGTACCGTTTTGAGACTTGCAAACGTTACATCCCTCTGATCTATAGTCATATTCTGAAATATATTGTTTGTTACATTTTGTTAATGTTACATGAATTGTTAGTAATCACACGACAAAATTACTGAACAATAGTTTTTACGACGTCATAAAGCATATAACCTGTTTGTCCAATATAAATAAATATATAAGAAATTTATGATGAAAAGGTATACTGTCTTGTACATAAATAGATCACTCTACACTTTCATCAGATCTGGATTATTTATAAAGCATTTCCAAACTAGTGACTGTGATAGAATTAAGCGTTTTACCTTAATAAAAAGTCTGATTTTTTCAAATGAGACAGCGGCACCTGCTAAGTTACGACGCTCATTTCCGGTGTCCTCAATGTAGTTTGTAGTCGGATTTACTAAATTAGAGAGCAACATATTCATTTTATTACATTTATTAGGTTGGTAATTTATCATAGAATGTCCATATAATATGGTGCTTAATGAAATTTCAATACAACAACCAGGGGTAGATGATTGCGTTGCGCCTCAGCGCAACGCATGTTTGGAGTCACGTAACTGGAAGTCATTGGTGAGGTGGCAATGATCAATTTATCACCGTATCGGAAGTAGTGAATACATTCGTTTTCGATACTGAAAAGACTTTGTTGAAGTTACTGACATTGAACTAAATTTCACTGGTAAACAGTGCAGTATTCTAAATTTGCTACAAAGGCACAGAATAGTTTAATGATAAAAATGATGAATACTCATGTTTTATATTAAACATTTATTTTTCGGCAAATAACAGTTCATCTCGGTGAATATTTAGGTATGTGGTAAAACCCTGACCTGACCTGACCAGACCAGAACACACAAAAGGCCGATCGTACCAGAAATTTTCGCCGACAATAGCGTTATTATTTCGGTATTAAAAATATCTGCATTTGGTACATGTGTAACCAATTTGAAACTAGATTTTACATTGTTAAAGTAATAATATTGAGCACTAAGAGCAGTATCGAAACGTTTTCATCTCTAATAGAAACTATAAAATTCAATGTTAGTTCAACGAATGGATTTATTTGTGTGTATATAGGCCCGCTCATGTTTTACCGAGTTCTGAGTATTCTTTGTTTATATTGTTTTGTTCATATCGGCGGAAATTTCCGGTACGTTTCGTGCTTTCCGTGGTGTAGTCTTTTACCCCCAACAACTAGAATTTTCGAAATTGAAAGACCCGCCATTACGATCTTTGCGGGACTGTTTCTCCCCATTATGATGGTCAGGAAAAATGTTTAAAAATTTAAAATTCGCATAGAAAGTACAGTAACAATGCATTGAATATAGCCTATGCTCACTACAGATGACCACTATTATACAATGTACATTCGTAAATATCTATCTTTACAGGTCAAGTTCGATTATGGCCACATTTGCACTTAATAGTTCAGAGAAACACATGTGTGCACCTGTATGATTGTCGTTATACATTTTCATACTTGCATGTTACTGAATAGCACAAAGCGAGAGCATCTGTTTCCTTTGGAAACTTTCCTTTGCACACATTTCTAGATTTTGCTCTATTACTCTAGGTAGAAAAACTCTGACATATTGTAAAACAATGATTAAATAGAACACCATCTTATACTTACTACTCTGGGAAATATTAGTCTGTATGTCACGAAGTTTTCCTTGCAAGAACGGTAACATACACTTCCACTTAGTATACTTGTATAAATTTTGTATATATGTCTTTGCATAGTTATTGTAGTCATAAGCAATTATTATAACATTCTAAACAATGCAACCAGGGATTTGACGGGTATATTGTCGTAATTGCAAGACTCAGTGTAATTTGAAAATTAAAAAAAACTTGCTTCTTTCTATTCCTTGGTTTTAATCGATCGGCCCCTGTATTAAAGTTGTAAAGTATATTAAGAGTATGCATGTGATTATATTGTTATTGCAAAACATTTTGAAATTCTGAAAATACTTCTGGCATTTATTCTTGTTTTCATAGTATTAGCTCACCTGATACAAAGGATGACTGTCGACCTTGAAAACATTCTACAGTCTACCATCATGAAAATTGGTCAAAATGTTTGTCTCAATGATTTCTAGGTCAAGTTTGAATTTGGGTCATCTGGAGTTATATAGAAACTAGGTCACACAGTCAAATTAAAGATGAACCTTGTAAACACTCTAGAAGTCACATTTTATAGCCAATCAAATGAACATTGGTCAAAATGTTTGTCTATGTTATATTTGAGTGGTGGTCACCTTAGATCCAAAACTAAGTAACAGAGATAACTTTTTATTGCTCTAAAAGTCACATTTTATAACCAAATTTTATGAGAAATAGCCAGAATCTTCCGGTCTTAATGATGACCTAACAAAATCTGGAACACATATAGATCAAGGTTGATTTTGATCACATTGTGTAATAAGTAGGCCATGCACTCAGGTGGACGATATAGGTTCAATATGGCTACTCTTGTTAGCAGTTCTAGTCAAGTGAAGAAAATCAGTCGATTTTATGTGTCTCTCTCTTGTTTTTTTTAACGTCTCAAAATCGTGTTCCGAAGTCTAGTACAGTTCTGCCTTTAATACAAGTCATCATCATTTCCTTGGGCAACGCTATCTTCTTTGCTGCGATCCGCAGCAACTTTTTTACTTGTATATATCTATTATTATTGTAGTCGTTTGATTCGAGTTTTCGATTGCAGAATGGGGCTACTAAAGTCCAATTTCCCTTTAAATGCACATAAATATATTATACTATAAATAATAATAAATTTACAAAAGAAATAATGATAGAACTGTCTTTATTCTAAAACAATGTTGGCGTATACCATTCTATTCTTATTATTGTCGCTTCTTCACAAACAAGCATTGTCAGACAGCATTTTCTTATTGCTTGCAATGTCACTGAAAAATTGCACTATATATATACATATACAGCATACACCTTCGATTTGAAAGGTTGCAGTACAAATAATAGTCTATTTGGCAGGTAAAACTTCTTTCTCTGTAATATCACAGTGATGATCCTACGGCTTTGAATTCTGAGGGCATCTCGAACTCTGAGCAGCTTTTTTTAGTATTTCATTGCTCTCAAAGTATGTTCATAGAGACACATGTATACAATTATAAAAAAGGAAAGAACATTCTACACCACCTGTTTCCAGGCTAAAAATAGCTGCTCAGAATTCGAGATCCTCTCAGAATTCAAAGCCGTAGGATCATCACTGTGAATATAGGAGCCACAGGAACATTAACATGCAAAGTGCTAAGTGCTAAATTGATTATTAATAAATTAATCAAATGACTACGTGATTTACAGTCCTGGGTACTGTTTACCGTAGTTGCAGTGTAAACTTTATCAAAATAGAACACTATAAACCCGCCTCCGTGGAAATACCTGTACCGGTAACCTCTCATCGATTAAGGGTCAGGAGTTCGAGACTTGCTACCGAACATGTCTCTTTCTCTTTATGTGAGAAAGTTGGCAGTTTCTTAGGGAGTTTAGGAGTCTAGTGCTGGTTCTTCCCAGAAATAATGGTAAGGTAAACTGTCCGTATGTAAAAACGACTAAACGTGGAACATTTAAAACAGTTGCACAACAAATAGAATGCAAATTTGAGTACACATACCTCGCCATTAATAATACATGCAATTGATTTTACCTCGTTTAAGCAGCACTGAACCGTGAATTTCTCAGGCCAGTATCACTATTGTCCGATTACAAATTAGACGGTGGTTCTCTGGAATCCTCTATCACATACGATACTGTTCAAGAACAGTCTACATTGGTTTGAATTACCTGTCAAATATTCTTTCGGTTCATCACCATCCATATCAAAACAAAAGACTTTTAGCCAAACGTTGCCGGCAGACGAGAACAACCAGAAAGTGTCATCATGTGTATATATTTTGTTACAGTCCTTTACCTCCTTGCATGTAGCAGGTCCTAAAAATGAAATAACGTTTAACATCATAGTTGTCCTACTTTATCAACTATGGGTATGACTTACATAAATACACAAGTTCATAGATTAATAAGACAGTTTTAATGTTATATTTCTGCATAACATAACCGAGAAAATATCTCATTTAAATCTTAAATTATCATGAATAAGAGCTGCTTTCATCAGAATAATTACGTTTCAGATATCTATGAATAAATTATCATAATCGGAATTAGATTGTTCTCACTATTTCGTGTTCCTCGGACAGAAATTATTTTTCATTTTCACGAAAAGTAAATCTTTACTTTGAACGAAAGTTTTGTTGTTCGTGAAAATTTTAGTTGGTAACTGTATGCAGAAATTGGCAGAGCAGTACTTAACGTTTAATTTATGTCACCGTTTTACGGTATATTAAATTAAAATGACTGTCAACGAAAACATTTCGACGTTATTTGTTTAAACTTTTATAAAAGTTATCTGGCAAAGTGTTTGCAGAAATATATCACTATACTATAACGCATTCGAGATACCCATCATAACGTCTATATATGCAAACCTAAAACGAAAGAGCGGATGTTTCCACGTTAAGTGTTGTACATTTATACAGATATGCACTTTCAGACTAATTTACCATGCCAGTACATAATGTGGGTTTCTCATTATTAACAATTTTGTAAGTTAAAATCCATTTCCATTCTTTAAACCTCGTAATTTATCTCTTTGAACGGAAATTTCAGCGGATTGATAGTATCATGTTTGCATAAGCTACACAACAAAGACATTTTCACAATAAAACGAAAGTTTGCGAATGTATAAACTACATAAAAATTTAGTACTTCTAGTTCACGGACCAGTTAATGTGTTGTCCCGCAAGGAGAACTAAACAAGCTTAAGTTAATACTAATTTATACTACTGTTTCCTTTTATAAGCAATTACGTGTAAAACGTTCACTAGCATTCAGGTTCTGTTTGCGTATATAGGACAAAAGTATCACTGTATCTCGGTATTTAATTGAAATGAATGACTGTTGTATTTTCTAAAGTTATCATGATATACGAACAATAAACGCCATACAACGAACTCATTGGGACCATTTAAATCTGTTTCTTATATCCCGAATATGTTATATCTATATAGCAGTTTTATATTCAAGGAAGAAGGAAAACTGTCGGGCCCAAGAAAGTGTTTCCTCATAGACGGAATTTAACTATATCCAGAGCCGTTATATACGGAGTTTACTGTATATATTTACCTTTACATATCGGTTTTTCACTCCAGAGACCGTCAGCCGTACATTTAATAATTGACTGTCCTATTAGAGTAAACCCGCGCTGGCAGGACACTTCTACTGTTGAACCAGAAGTAGTAGAACTGTCATTCAATGCACTAAACAATATGTTTGGCTTTCCACAGTTTTTAACTGTAACATGAGAATGGTGCTATATGAAACATAACAAAATCTGTTTACTTAAGAAATAATACATGTGTTCCTGTATTTTAACGTTGATCAAAAGGAGCTAGTAAGGAGTTTTCGTATCCGAACATTGGCAGTGATCTATTCAACGATAAAATACATGGAGACATTTGCTATTTCGATTCTAACACGATGTTTTCTTTGAAAAATACCCATCGTAAAATTATGTATAGGAAATCTTATTTTTTGCATACCAGATGGGATATCTGCAGTTTTTACCAAAGCTGGAATATTTCATCTTACATGCCCTTGTGTAAGATGAATCAATGAAATAATTTAGAGCGAAATACTGTTATGAAAGAATGCGTAAAATTAATACATTACTACAAAAAATAGCGTGTAAATGTAAGTCATAATTTTAACTTATTTTTGCTAGAGAATATCTCACTAGTTTTACGTGCGAAAGAGAATATCCGGCTCTCGGGTAACGGTTTTTGCAGTAACGAGGCTGCCAAGTTACCACCAAAACAGTTACCCGAGAGCCAGATATTCCCATGTGCTCGTGAAACCAGTGAACTATTATTATAGGATCGTGTTAGATTTCAATATGATCAATATCATACCGCATACGAACTTTACAACAAAATGAAGTTTTATTGTTTGACATTTATAAGTACAGTTTACGAAACTTTGAATTGAAATTTACCTTCAAAAAAGCGATATTGAACTATGGCCAAGAAATGCCGAAAACTCAGAAGATGCGTTAAAAACCAGTAAAAATGAGTTTTACCGAGTAATCTCTCTTACTTCCGGATACAAGGTTTACCTACCATGTAAGACAAATTTTTGACTAAGCGATGGTGTTACATGTATTATCATATACCTTTACACACTGGTTTTTCACTCCACTGACCGTCAATCCCACATTTTATAATAGACTGTCCTGTAATATGTAATCCTTGTTTACAGGTCACCTCTACAACTGAACCGTAAACAGTAGACGTGTCATTCAATACACTGAACAGAATGTATGGCTTCCCGCAGTCTTGTTCATGAAAATAATAATTCAGTGTTAGTATATGCATTGCGACAAAGTTGCGTTTCTATGTATACTGTCAATTAAAAAGGGTAAATCAATTACTTTAGTAGACTTCCACTTGCAAGCTTTTTATCTCAATTTCAATTGATTTCTGGCGATTTGTTTTATCATTAGTTTTGAAGTCAATTATAATTATATTGTAACAATGAAATAATACGTATGTTATTGTAAATACATTATGTACATCTACTTTTCACGTTGGAAACAAAATGTTTAATACTTAAGATATAAGTGGTTTTCAAACAACAAAATTCCTAATTTCATGTTTGCTTTCTAACCACTCCTCTTTGTAACTACATACTTCTATACAATTTCTATACAAAATTTGTGTTAATTGAGATAAAACACTTTTGATGTGCTGATCAATTTTGTTTTGTACACGTATGAGATCTTTTTCTTTAACAATATTTATTATAATTTGCAAATAAGAATTAGAGGAGATTACAGGAGGATTAGAGGAAAATTATAGGAGAATTAGAGGAGAAATCGAATCACGTCTTGCAAATTTTATCGCCTCACTGTATCACTATAGTATTGACCCCTTAGATGAAGTCAAATATTCAGATATCATCCTCAGATGGTTCCAATATCCAGATATGAAGTCAATACTTAGATATCACCCATAGATGAAGTCATTATTCAGATATTACCCTCAGATGAAGTCAATATTCAGCTATCACTTATTTTGATGAATGTGTTTTAAGATATATGAGATACATATGACACCGATGATAAACATAACCGAGACAGATTAAGAAAGTCTAAGCATGTAAAAATATCAAATGAAGGTAGAAAATATATCTCTATTGTTTGGCAGAAAAAACCGGATAGCAAGTAAGGAAGTTCTGTCTTAAATTATATCCATCATAGTTTTATATATAAAAGTCAGCATGAGCTATACGGTAGCATTATTTTGATCAAAAAATAGGGATGCAAAAAATGAATATTACAAATATGTGAGTATCGAACTGTCATACATACCTATGTTTAAACATGTAACAAGCGGCTCGGTTGGTACACATATTTGATGTCTCTTACATGGACGTTTTCCACAGTTTCCAACCCAATTCTACACATGAAATGAAGCAAATGAGGCAAACTAAATATGTATAGTTTTCAGCGATACACAAACGACAGAATGCAGGTTGTGCCCCTTTTTTTCCATTTCCGTAACCACTGATCAGACATTCATCGAAATAAAAAGTCCTGGATATAATCTCAACAAAACTGTTCGAAACATTTGCCTGATAAAAGATTTTAAGGTAACAGGTTCACTTAAGGGTCATTACTGAACAATCGTTCAATTCTTCTTTCAACTGTAGATAAGTTGTTTGCTTTCAGACAACGTACCTTCAATACTCCATTCGAAATTGCTACTTTTTTATTTTGTTCTTTTTGAACCTGAAGCTCTGTGCGTTCTACAATGCTAAATTTGTGTGCTTAATCATACCTTAACCTTTGCCATATGTTATACCTTTGTTTCTATTCATTAAACACTTGGGTTAATTTATTGGAAAGCTGTTATTGCAATTCTTCCAGAAGATGTCATTGTATTTTCTTCTTCTGTCTTTATTAAATCGCAAAACTCATCAATGAAAATTTCTGTCTTATGTTCGTCTACATAATATTTTCCCTAAGATGCGTTTCATCTATTTTTCCCAGAAGAAAAATAAAGGTATCGAGAGAGACCCTCCGAATCCGAGGTGAATGTGCTACATCTGCGCTATGGGTTTTCCTGTCTATTGTGTAGCCTTTTTAAAATTTACGAACACTAATTTCTCGACAATGGGAATTGATTGAAATAGTTATATTTTCTAATCGCTCTGATCATCGACTTAAGGGCTTAAAATATTGAACCCACGTTAATAAGGCGATAGTGCTTATCAACAAAAGTCGACTATATTATGCTGCGGGAGAAAAATAAACATTTAATGGCTTATGCGGTTGACCTCAATGTTAGAGTAAGGACAACACTCATTTGGAATTTCAGCGAACTGGCTGACCCGAATCATTGAACATAGTTTTGGACAGAGTTGGCAAATGGATGACAGGACAACCATTATAATCCTACATATTATGACCAGCGTGAATGCTAACACAATTTGCTTTTAAATTAATACAAGTATAGAACTTGTGTTCCATAAAAGGGTTATTATGACATTTGCACCAAGGGCATGAATGTTGTTAAGAGTGGGAGCTGTTTACCTAGTTCCTCATTTTGGAATTTGGAAAACAAATTGTCAAACCAATAGGATATATGATAAACATGATCATATATACACACCCACAACATAATATTTCTGTAAACTTCATTCAAAGAATATATCGTGGTATCAATATATCACGGAAACATTTCCTATAATATTGATACATTTTCCTTTTACTTTATGCAAGCTTAATGGATAATTGTTTGTACAATAATTTTACTCTTAGTATGGAAAAGGAAACATAAAATCGACGTTTCATTTTGAAATAAACTGAGTCTTAAACTTTCTGATCCGGTTTGAAGGGTATATTTTGAAGAAAAAGTGATTACCTTCGGCCATACTGCGATGTCTGTGTAAATATACCCCTTTACTGTCTCGATATCCTGACTGGCGGTAGTACTGTTCATATCGTTCAGCTCACAGAAGTTGGTTATATAGTTCGTAGACTCGCATACAGACAGTTGCATACATCCTCGTATACACTGATGATGTGTTGTGCTCAGGTTAAACACTACGTGCCCGGCCATCCGCTTGTTGAAGTTCTTTTCATCTAATGCAAACCTATTTCTTTGACACGAATCTTTGTCAACATCCTCCGCTATTGCATAAGCTACCTGTGTGAATATTACAACGAAACATAAACCGATTACCAAAATATCAGATGACATTGTATCTTTTCATTTAAATGCATTAGTAGTAACCCAATGTCAACCACGATACTGTTATGTTACGCTGCTCAGAGTTTTTTTTATATACGCATAAAACACAATTGCGCATGTCAATCTTTTACACTTGAATACTGTTTATCCTAATTGGATAATTGAAGTACAACTCAACAGTGACGTAGCATTTACTAAGAAGGCATACAATATGGACGTTATGAATTACCTGAGAATGTGTTCGGTGTTGTACACAATCGGCAATTATACGGGAAAAGGTAAGATATATCTATTTAGATTCCCAATAGCACTTTAGACACTCGTAAATTGATAATAAATTTACAGTTACTTTCTTATCAGTGAGTAAAGCAATGTTTCACTTATCCCATGTTGCTTAAACCAAAATACACAACAAAAACCAATACAGGGTACTGGCAATTGTATTTGACACCACGTTGTATAGCAAAGTAATCAATAGATTTGTTTTTAAATTCTAATTTATTTTGTGGTAGTGGTCCCCGTGACTGACGGATCTTGATTTACCTAAAAATAAAACGGTAAAGAAAAACCAAATTTGTGAACCATCCTTATACATCAACTCCATCATCAAGGGATAATGGAATGGAAAAGCTAGTATAGAAACAATCGAGTAACTAATCAAGTGTTATTAGTATTTAAACACGAATTCAAGAAATATTCGTGTAAAACAAGAGTTCAGTTGCGTAAAGTAAAATATGTTAAAGACTATCACAGGCATGACATAAAATATAAAGTGTAGTAACACTGGGAAAAATGAAAAAAATTCCATGCAAAATAACGATACTATTGTGTTCTATTTAGTCTAGAACAAGGTTGAGGTAAACATATTGTTCATATTTTCTGTCGCTTGTTCACGAAAAACAACGTTAGGAATGTATTTCAAACAAATAACGCTCATAATAGATGAGAGCATCCACACAGGCACCTTAACCGAATTAGAAAGATGTAGATATTTTCTTTCATTTCCTTTAAGATTTAGTCGTCACCTTGTAAGCAAATAATCTTACAAACAGTTTTCTAACTACAAAAGGAAATACTCATTTTGGAAGATCGGGTGAATTGTTTCAAGTACAAAATGTAGGACAAAATTCAAGAGATGAATAAAACACCAAGATCATAGAAAGCCTCGAATCGAATGTCACTTTTATTCACTTTGTATGTAATCTGCTTTACATAAATATGTCGTGTTGTACTACGGGCACGTAGTGTTTAACTTAAGCATAACACATCATCAGTGTATAAGATAATGTATGCAACTGTCTGTATGCGAGTTTATGCTGATCTTTTATAACGAGCCTTCATATTTTCAGGGGTAAAATTGAACACAATTCGAAACGACAAGAATCTAGTGTCTATTCGAGTACCGTTCGACTTGTTCTTCGGTTGGCATGTGAAACAATCCTAGTATACATTTGTATTCTATCTAGATAAAAAAACAATTTCATCTCCGTTGTTAAAGGCATGAATGAGTTACAATGAAACAATTTTATATCGGCCTTTCAAATGTGTTGCACGTTTTAACACAGCTTTTTACTGTTACATTTCGCGATAATATAAGTTACATGGATCCGGATATGTAACCTGTTTAAAGGGTGTGTCGCTGGAGCCGATACGGGTTACACATGAAAATGTAAACGGAAAAAAACGTCAAATAGATGGATAATTCCGTATCTACTAACCTCAAGCAATTTGATTGATCATATATATAACTATTTAATTGGTAACCACTTAAACTAACTACAACAACTATTAAGATTTATATTTATCACGTAATAACCCCATAGTCCAGTCAGGGAAAGTTATGACCTAGACAAAATTGCAAAAGAATTTCTTTTTGCACTATGCGAAATAAACCTTTGTAAAGATTTTATAGCAAAAGTCCCGCTATTTTGCTAGTGCAGTAAGTGAAAAAAATGGACTTAAATGTTTTGAAAATGCCATTCTGCGACATGTCCCTGATACGCTACCATACCTACGTAATAGTTACAAAATTGATGACGTCACGGAACTATCATGGCGGAGGATACTTTGTTTTTTTTGTGATAAGAGAAGAGGAAATCGATAATCGCATCATTTTTGAGGTATTTGTATTGGTTATTGATATTAGTAATTATTTACGCAATAACAATGTTTATTAATTTTGACGGTAAACATACGTACACAAGTTTGCGTGAAAGAAATCTGCAAATAATTACGTTGATAACACTGGCAACCTTGAGAATGTTTAGAGACGAAAAAGTATATTTTTGTTTTGTTTTTGAGGATATATCCCGTTTATAATTAGCAAAGTAAACAGTTTCCGACATTTTGACGTGAGTTGGTGTACAAAAACAGAAAAATAGAGTCATGAATCATGTGGTGGTTTTCGAAAATAAATTCAAATACGGAAGCGTAAAATGGTCATAATTGAATGAATTCACGGGTCTTCACGGAATTTCACGAACTTTTTTACATATATTTGTGAATTTGATACAGACAATGTGTATCCGAGTGTCAATAAGATTTTTCAAATCATTTTCACGACATACACCATCGAACCAGTGTGTTGCTGGACAAAAGGCATAACAGTACATTCCTGGAGGATTATGCAAAAAAAAAAAACAACGTAAAGTGTGAAGTTAATGGAAATAACGTGACTGCGAGTAACTAGGAGAAAAGTAAATGGAGTCTCTTCGCGGGCGTTTCGAGTGAAAATATCGCGTTTTTGCGGTATTTTGGAGTGACTTCGAGTGTAAATATCTATTCATAAAAAACTTTGGTAAAATACACTTGTTAAAGCGACCTGTTGCATTTAAATCCATTGAATCACAATCAAATAAGACATCGCCGCCGACGTATTTCGTTGCGAATCCCCGCTAATGTATACTATCACAGCGTTATGTATTTTCTTATTGTTTCAAAAAGTATTGAGTTATTATTTATCAAAACCTAAAATATTTCTCACCTCTATGCTGATTTAAAATATATATTCCGTTAAAAATCCGCTGTAATTGTTTCATTGGTCCCTTAGCATTTGTCACTCGCGATAAGTGTGAAAAATATAGCCTGTCAGAAAGGATGACGAAATTAACCCAGTCAATTTTTTATAAAAAAAATGCAAATTCAAGCTATATGAACAGAACAGAACATGATACCACTTATGTGTTAATTCGATAATGCAAAAGTATTTATCAATTAACATTCAAAAAGTTCAAACTGTTCTTTGATTAAAACGAAACGTTCTGTTTTACGGAAGCGTGTCCGTTTTTATGTGTCATTTATTGTTTGAGTAACGTTTGCCGAAAAAATATTTTACTGCAACCTCTTTTAATCATAAGGTATTACGAGATCTAAGAAAATCGCCTACGCTAGATTGTACATGTGAGTTTTGATTGATCTTAGTGAAGCTCGTGGCATCAAAAAGGCCGGGATTTTGACAGTTTGAGACAAAAACAATAGTCTGATATTTTTTAATTATCAAATTAATAGTTTGGAATAGATAATGTTATGAGTAAGTTTCCTTTTTTTGGTGATACAATATATTGAACCCGCTATACAAATGTACGTCGGTCGCCAAATATTTTTGAATTTAATATGCATAAAACACAAAACAATTGGCATGTAGACATATTTCAATCGAATATAATAAATTTCCCGTAAACCCATTCATTTATCTGTGAAACCACTCGAAGTGCCGCGATTTTACTCTCGCGAAGTGACGCGATATTTCTCCGTACTCGAAGTCACTCCAACCTCAATCGAAGTCACGCTATTTGTCTCCGAGTTTCGTTTTTTGCATAATCCTCCAGAGCTGTACTGATAACATCTACCATAGAATCAAAAGGTATGGAATAAAGACACGTATTCAGCAGTGCTGAAGATGTGAGAACCTAGGTCGAATTTATTAATGATCCATGATATTCATTTCTGTTAAAAAGATCTGTTGTAATGAGAAAACTAAATATTCATTATCAGTGTGGTCTTACGTATACGTTGTACAAAAAGATGCAGACGCATACATGGGTCGTGTTAAATTACTTCTGCTCACGATTTGTTCACCCCAGATTAGTACATTTATAAAGATAATGTGTATTTTGGTGTTTATAAGTATTTTCAAAATCTTTGCAGGACTAGAACTTAAAGTAGAACCATTTCAGACAGGGAAACAGTCTCCATTAAGCCAATGTATAGGAGAACATGGCGGGATGTCTCCTATATAATAACAAGAAACGATCCATGATATGATATAGTAGAACTCTTTTTAAATAACGTTTATGATAAAACATCAGTGAAGGTTTCTGGTGAAGGAGTTCTAATCGACACACAATTACTGTTTCAACGTTTGACGACAGCAGCACACAGGTATGTTGACAATACAGCAGAAGTGTTCTTATTTGAGCTTTGTAGTATTCCGTCATTGCTGTCAGACAATTCTGGATTCCCAAGACAAGCCCAAATATCAACATTAGCTGATGCATTGTGGAAACAGGGTGACTGTTCTGAAGGGGAATTTGGTAGTTCTGATAAGAAAACTTGCTTTGTGATTGACCGTGGTTCACTTATTCAGCACCTTTCCTGGACCCAAGGTTCTTCATTTGGTGATATATGTAACAACCACTCCAAATACATATGTCACAAATACACAGGAAGCATGATCAATGTTGTTTTTGATGGTTACATGAATGGACCAACAATCAACGATATAACACATATTCGTCGTACAAGAGGAAGACTTGGTTCAGTTGTTTTCAACTGAAACACTATTTCAAGTGAAAAATAAGTATTTTTGAATCAACCAGAAAATAAACAAAACTTCATTTCCATGACTGGTGAAGCATGCAAGTCATGTTGCAGACTGTCTGATTGTAAATATTGCTATCGAAAAGCCAAATAATACTAGCGTCATTCTAGTTGGTGAGGACACTGATTTGCTAGAACTGCTTTTACACAAATACTCTGCCAAGTTGAAGAAAATCATTTTCAGATCTGAAAAACCTCAGTCTGCAAATAGTCTGTTGCAACTGCATAGCCAATTGTGATTTTAAAAAATGTACCACATGTCATAAGCATGGCCACGAGTGTTCAGGTGCTTGTGTTGAGATTGTAAAGGTGTTTCATGCTCTAACTCGTTTAGTTTGGCTGACTTAGAAGTCTTTACATAATTATGATGTATGGTTACATTGGAAATTCTTCCACTTATGAATACATATTGCAGTATCTATGATAAAACTGTTATTCACTATTACATGTATTTGGTATTAGTAAGTTGTTTTATAGGTGTAAATGCTAATGAATAATATATAATGTAAATGTCTTAAGAAAAATGTGCTGATGATATTGAATGTTTTATTGTAGGGTTACATAACTTTAAATCATTTATCACGAATGTATTAAGATGATGTCAAAAAGAGAATAAGTTCTATAGCAAATGGAGCTATTTATTTTATTTATATGAGTATACAGAGTGAGACTGTCAATTAGTGTTTCCTTCTAACTATGTTTGTAGTAATCTACAAATGTATATCACTTTATATTTGTGTTTGCTAATTTTTTGTTACTTACAAGATTTTCCTTCACGTTATAGCCACAACAGACATATAATATATCTGTCTATGCAATATCTGTACAAATAAATTATTAATTACATCTACCAAGAGGTCATCAGAAATGTGTTATATTTCATACACGTTAAACGTTAGTATATTGAATTACAGTATGGTGGATACTAGTAGTAATTTGTAGTATTATTTCCTATGATCGTTCAAAATGTATTAATACAAATATATAGTACTCGAAACTGAATGTTTATTGAATTGGATATTGTCGCCTTGATTTTGTTGATTTCTAGTGCAAGTAAATTCTTTTATGATGAGATGGTAATTATGTTGAAACAATTTAATGAATCGTTCATGCCTTTTAATGGACTTTGTCCCCGAGAATACAGGATCATTCTTCTTTAAATTTCTGAGGTAACAGTCATGTACAGATAATTTTTTCTTGCATATCAGATCGGGATATTTGCAGTTTTAACAAGTGCTGGAAAATCTCATCTAACACCCCCTGAAAATGACTTAATAACGTCAGAAAGAACTACTTTTAAGAATGAATGTGTAAATTTATACATTATAACAAGAAAATAGCGCGTAAATATTAGTCATTTCTTTTATTTTATTTCTGCAACTATTAATCGAATATGGTAGGCAAGAAAAAAAATCTATCACTGGCTGCACGTGCAGATGAGAATATCCGGCTCTCGGGTAACTCATTTGGCGGCTACTCGGTAGAGCCTCGTTACCGCCAAAAACAGTTACCCTCGAGCCAGATATTTCCATCTGCACGTGCAAATAGTGAAAGATTCTTATAATATCCTCTTTCATCATTTTACAAATCCAAAGAGGAACTTTATTTCTAAGGTAATGCAGATAATACAATGGTTATGTGTTTGTACTTATAGAGAAGTGGGTGGGGTAATTTTACCCCTTAAGATCATTTCATAAAAGTAATTATTGAAGTAAATGTTGTATTTTTATTGTTTGCTTCACTAAAACAATACAAATACACAAAGGGATTGCAATAGTGACTTGATCATCTTTTTCCAGGCCACTATATAATGTGTTTTTGTTATAGATTGTCATAAATTGGTTTAAATTCTGATTTAGACAGTGGTGACATTCGGGCTAAAATTTTAGCAGTTATGCACTTGCCCCAACCTGGGACTTTTATTATATTGAAGTACAGGTATTATTGAAACAATACAGCACAAAAGGAAAACTTTTGCAATTATGTCTAGGTTGACCCCCTTTTCAGGATACGCTGACTGGACTATACCTCAATACTGCAGGGATACGAGTTGCTGATGATGTCATCTGGTATATTCATTGCGCAAGTTTGCTATTTTCAACATTGACAATCATGATAAGATTGAACTACACATGTATGGATGCTTTTACTTCGAAAGCTGAGATGCGATTATAAAGTTTAGTAATCCCTTTTGAATAGCTTCCTTTGAACACAAGAATTGTAAAATTTGTACTTCCGTTATAGTAATCTCCAATCGGTCATATTTGTTTACCTAGCGAACAGAAAATAATGTAATATTTTTGAATCATACATTTTACTGTAATATGTTTGTTATATTTGAAAACATCTAGTGACGACTTTATAGTATATCACGTTTTCAAGTAAAATGTTAAATAATTCATTTACCACCATGTTGGAGAGGTATTCTTTGTCGTTAACATTTATACTAATTGATTCATTCTCAATTGTTAAACAATTTCTTACAACTTATATTAATCGCTCTCACTTTCGTTTGTAACCCAAAAGTATAACCTTATTTGTAAAAGTAGACTGTTTGATGCTAATGGTTCCGTGCAAGCTTACACTCATGAAATTATCAAAATACTTAAAAATCCAAATGTGTTAATTATTTTATTGGGGCAAAACTCAAATAACTATATGATCCCATGTTAGGTACAATTATAATTTATATGTATTCTTTTACTGTATTTGCTCTGTATGTTTTACAAACCTCAAACGTGGTACTTTCGAACTTTCGTACTTTCAAAGCAAGAGAAAACAAAACCCAAACAAATAACAAAACATTTAAACAGACGCTTTCTATGAAATTGTGATCTCAAGAAGGGACAAAACTAACTTGGTATTGCAGTCAGGTAAAACAAAACTCTTTTGTTAGGTACCAGTATGCCAGGGGGTCACTCTATGGTCTTGGCAAGTTCACCAGGGGGAAATCCCGCGGTCGTCTGGGACTATGTACTATATTAAAACAAATCTCAATAAGGAAAAGAAAAAAAAAAGAAAAGAAAAGATGCAAAGTAATATATAGTAAGAAGAAACAAGTAAGTGCAAAAAGTATTTTCCGTTACAATTGTCTTTCAAAGAAGTTTGCAAAAAAAATGACTAGCTAATTGTATTGCTAATATTAAAAAATGGACATATCCCTTTCAAATACTAATTTCTATTACATGATCTATCATAAATAAACAATATCTCATTGGTCCAGAGCACGAGCGATGAAGCAAAATATGTACCATTTCATTGAGTTTACTACTTATAACGAATTATTCATCTTTTAGGATGAATAGTACATTCGCATGTTTCTAGAGTATGTAGGTCAATGCATGTACAAAACAAACATTATAGTTTTCGATCGCTTTGCCTGATTTCTGAATTTCAAAACATTTCCATTTTCCAGCACTTTGTAAATATATTGTTCACCAATTATAATCATGTCTACAAATTATATGTATCCGTGTTAAGCGAGGCTTTCACGGCCTGTTTTCGCAATGAGCGAATAAGGAGCAATGTATGCACAGATGTAAAGCATCAGGTAATAAAACTTACTCTTTTTCTGTTTGAGAAACATTTGGTAATTTGACCGAACATGAATGATTTCTTGATTTGACTTGATTTGAAAGGGATTTTATCAAGGCCCGTCAAAAGCTAAATGTTTAGGCTGTGTTTTGAATGAGACTCCGGCATGTCTCTCGTCATGCCTAAAAAAAAGTAGAATTTTGAAGCCAAAAAAGGAGAAATTTACCTGACTGCAATTTCCAGTCGGTATCGGCCAGTTTTCCTGGTGAGCTATCCAATGAGCAATCAGCAGCCTGCACTCCAGAGGTAGAGGTTTACTTTGGCCTCGACGACCACGGCCGCAGCACACGCAAGGCATTACTGGTCGTTTCTCAGCCGGATCGTGCGTGCGCCCCACTACGAGTACGAGATGCATAATCGCACGGACTGTCCTCTTTTATACATAATTAGTGGGACTGGGGAAGACAGCAAGCAAGCGGGGACGAATATAATTCAACGATATTATGAATATACGGCAGCTAAAAAGAATTGTGCTCGGAATTAAATTTAATCTAGACCAAGTAACGAAAAAATTAAACCATTCGTCGATAATTTAGCTACAAAATGTATTACTTATAATTTTATTAAAAAGTATATAGTTTTACCAAGTTCTCGTATTTGTTAAATATAGAGTGCATACTTATTAATTAATAATCAGCAAAGTGAAGGTGCAATCACCTCTTAATATTTCAGTTAATCAGTCTGTTACATTGGCAGAAGGGTTTTTCTGTTTATGACAAGCTTACTGTAGTAGAAGAGTCATAAACTACTATCTAACAGTTTATAGAACATTTGGTAATGCAAAATGAACGTTTTTTTCACAAACAAATTTATCATTTGTTACATGTATCTATTGAAAAAGTTTTATCTAAATATACCTTAGAGTTCATAACAATGATAGGCATAACAGGCTGTTGATACTTAGGGAAACAGTTTATCATTACAGGCATGCCATCACAAACGGGGTTTGATAAAGAGAATGGATACATTAATTGAATAAGAAAGCAGAAATGTGCAAACGAGTAATATTGGTATATATACATTTATTACCCTTCCAGGAAATTTCCGGCCCTCTGATTGGTCAACGACACGTAAATAGATATTGATATTTACGGGCAAGCCGGTAATATACACTTGACATAACCCCGTTACTGTACCCCATGCTGAACGTGAGCTTGTTCGCCGCGTACACTACGTCAAAGTATAAGTCCGTGCTGATTTGTGACGTCACGCAGTGACATTGAGGTATCATAAGGGGATTTGAACGTCTGGTTACGTTCAGTCGTTAAATAAATAAAACATAAACGGAATCTTTTAATATTTGAGACAGGGAAGGGTAATAAAATTGTTATTTGTTTTTTGATGTGATATATGGGGATATATTACCCGCCTTGACATAATATTACCCTCGCCTAACGGCTCGGGTAATATAAGTCGAGGCGGGTAATATATCCCCATATACCACTTCAAAAACCAAATAACATATAATATCTTTTTTTCCGTACAAAATGAAGTGCATATGAACAAAAAAGTATGCTTTTCAACAAGTTTTCGTATGAATAAATAGCAAATACATGTACATGTATAATGATTATAATATTGTAATACTGTACAACTTAATTTGTACACAACAGCTTTAGATCGAATTAATTACACACATATTTACACACACATATATATACAAGGGTTCAGACTATTGAAAATTGTTATAGTGTATGTTTCACTTTTGCATTTTCACAAATGTATTGTCAACTTTGTACAAAAATGTGAGTGGGTCTTCTGAAATAGAAGAATACGAAGGATCAGTGGAAGGAAAACATATTTTGAGTTCAAGATTAACCCAAACATATATATATATAGTTTTACTACATATGGTTTATGAAAGTTTCACCATTTTATGCACGCTTTAACAAATACAGTGAAACGAGATATTCTTTCAGCACCAGTTAAGTCAGGAGACACAAACCCACATAACATTTCTAGCAACTGTTTATAAGATGTGGTCGAACCTAACATTTTCAACGTTTCATAATGAATTGCAGTATCGTACAACATTCAATAATCTATGTAAAGTTGTTGTTGTACAACTTATTGGTTGATAACGATTTATTACAGAAGGCCTCTATTTGATTATATTTGTGGCGCTGAAATGAGGCATTTTTCGATATATGTTGTTCCTTAAAAACGTATTTATTTACCATTGTACGTTCATTGAACACATTATTTATATCTATAATCTGCTAGATGCCCCTGTAACTACGCAATCGCAATCAGTTAAAGATCCCAAAGAAGTTTCAATTGAAATAAACCGGTATGTTTAGCTGGGTCATTTGCGACTCTATTTAGACAAAAGTCCAAGGCCTTTTACATGTACCATCATTCCACAATGCCAGATTTTTTAAAGAAATCCGAGAGTTCATAGTTTAAGTTATAAATTTAAAAAGTTTAATACAGATGTATTTTATTCTTTATAATCGTAAGCAATACTCTCAATTGATGACGTTTAGAGACGTTATTGAAAAGGATTTGTTTAGATTTACATTTAAAGCCGATATTTAAAATATCGATGCAAAATATTAATTTGAGTATAATGGGGTTAATATAACTTCACCTTAGAACATTAAATATTTTCTAAAAACGTGACATCTTTTTTTAACTTCAATCAAGGTATATCCCAAAAGACGTTACGTAGTCTACTTTACAACGTATGTTGTGTACTCATTATATGACTGGTACACCGTTTAGGTATCCTGTAGACACCCGCGTCACTTTTAATGACGCCTTATTCCATGTATATTCCGGATTAACATACATAAATGTACTTGGGCATATTATCTAAACGGGTATGATTGAAAACTACCCCTAAATATTTACCCTACGACAATAGAAGTATCTTTGAATTCAATCAAGCACCATTTTGCGACTAGAGCACAGATGCTTGGGGTTTGTACCTCATCCCCTTAGGCCTGACCCTCGCCCCCGCACACTGCAGTGCCTTATATACATCATATAACTGCGTGTAAGCTAACCATCCTTAATCTACTTACCTACTGATCACATGTTTATGGTGACAATGTATATAAATACAAGATTTGAAACAAATCGATTTCCTCTATCACATCTCACCTATACTGTTTCTAAAAATAGTAACGATTCGAAAACTTTAGGCAATAAAAATGTAACCAGTCGTTTTATTTATAACCCTGCTTTAACATTTACCGCTATATATAGCATAGCATTCCCACAAAACAAAACCCCACTGTAAACGTAATGGTACCCCGCGCACGCTATTTCATATACTGCGATGCGGGGAACCTATTTTTATAACTTCATGTATATACTAAATCTGATTTGTGCGCAAGTGACAGAAGTGTTTTTCCTCGAAATTCTCTTAATTCAACCGTATTCGATGCAATTTGGAGTGGGATTTTATTCAGACTATTGTTTTGCATCGAAAAATCCGGTTAGTTATTCCTTATTTACACGAATGCCTTAAATATGCGATTGGAGTTTTCAGTTGTTTCAAATCTTGTATTTATATACGTTCCGTACAACATTGGACAAGTTAGATTGGGAGGCGAGTCCATACCCCGAGCATCTGTGGACTAGTGCACTGCTGGTACAATATATAGCCACCTTGGTGCAGTGGTGGCGCGTTCGCCTTGGGATCCGAGGGTCTTTGGTTCGATCCTCATCAGTGCCCAAGTAGTTGTAGTGTTCTTAGGCAAGGCTCAGATAATTCCATATTGCCTTTCTCTCTCATCGATGTTAATTCCATCTTGAGTGAGTTTCGAGAGCGATTAGAATATGTTCGAAGAACTTGTTTCGCAATCGGAAATTAATAAATAAGTACACTGTATATATAACAATAACGTATCGGCAATATATACAGAACAACTTTAAAAAGGCAACCTTCTTATTAAATCATATAATTCAAGCAGTGCGGCCAATTGTTGTTTTTATTTTGCTTAGTCTTTCGTTAGAAATAAACATATCTTGAGTTTTGTAATATACTTGTTGATTACAACCACTGAATGGTAAAATATTGTGGTCTTGAGTTGTCTTTTAAAACAACCCTTGCAATCACGACAAAATACCCGTCAAATCCATGGTTGCGTTTTCAAAGTTGTTAAGTATACATTTTTGATATATAAAAATGCAGCAAAGTCAAGGTTTAAGATGGAAAGTAGCAGCGACCCCATCAAAGCATAAGTAAAACAAATGTTGGAACTTAGCTGTTGAGTTTGTCGGCTAGAATCAGAAAATACTCCAAATAAGACATTCACTATAAGACCTTCACTACAAGATCTTCACTATAAGATCTTCACTCTGTCCCTTTCATTCCAGGTATGTTATTTCTTAAAATAAGGAAACGTTGGTGCTCCTCTTGTTTTTAATAACAATTAAACTATTTATGATATTTTACAGCTGTTAAAGGGGTATGTATTAAGCTAGAATGCGCCTCAAATATTTTGTTCGAATTTTCTCATGAAATTTACACTGTGCATAGTTGAAAGTTATTTGTGAAATCCGATTTCTTTGTTTTGATATCTCTTACGGTTTCTATGCTGTTATGCTTCGAACATTGCAACTGACGTCACTTTTTGCACAGCACGCTATTAATTTTAAATTTATAGACTATATAAAATAACATGCGCCTTGCATTTAAGACGTTCTTTATAATGGTATAAAATTTGATGAAAATATTACGACGCTCGATACGCTAGTCGCGATTATGTGACGTCAAAACGGGAAAATTCTATCAGGGTTTCGCTTAAAATTTTGCCTTACAATTGGAGTTATGAAACATCAACTCGATGAAAAAACGCATAGGTTTGATATGCTGTATAAGAATCATTTTACGTTCATTTGATATGATAAAAAGTATGGGTCACCGGCTTACTATTTTTACAATTCGACGAGATTTCACCCCTACCCCAAACGTAGTTTTGACGTTGTGATGTACTTGGAGTTACTTTGTACGTTTTCTTTTTTTAAACATGAATAAGTTTATTTACTAACAGGCTCATGTTTTCAATATGAATAAAGCAATTTATATACCCAGATGGGCTATTTCAAATGCTACACATCTTTATCTGCCTGAAATAATTTATAGGTTAATGTGATCTTTGACCAGTGCTTTTCTATAGCGTTTAGACTGGATTTACACCCTCCCGTCATGTACATAGTAGCAGCTTGGTGTTGTGCTAAGTGCATTGTCGTTTGGCACATCCCCTGTTTCCTTGCTGGGGATCACACGTTGGTCATCTGCCACATAGGCCAGTACGGAGTAAAGTCAGTGTCTCATCCTTATTCACATATCCACCAATACCTATATTCCATGATTTAAATCTCGACTGCACTTGCCAACATGGGACAAGCTTTTCGCGCATAAATGAAATTCATCTTATTGTTTTGAAATTGTGTAATGTAATAAATGTTTTCTTGAAATAATCAATAGATAGCAGTCTTTCACATCTGTTTATTCCTCTGTAATTTGGTTTTCTTTCTATTTTTTGTTTTTTACGTCCAATTTTATATCAGTTTGTAGCTCTTATTGAAAGATATAATAGAAAATCAGAAGGTTGGAAATATTTTACAAAGGCAAAACGCTACAGCTTAAAAACCTGCCGACAGCGTAAGAAAGCGCGGTGGTAAAAAGTGACGTCAGAAGCTGTGTTTGAAGCACTACTGAAGAAAAAGTTTTCAAGATATTACAAAGAGAAATTCCCTGTGATATCAGAAATATGCTGAAATATACATGGTGCAAATGTGAGAAGAAAATTCGAGAAATTAATTTGAGGCGCATTTCACCTTAAACTAAATTGAGCGTTTCAAAGTATAGCCTCTTTTGTTTCCTCTAGGGCGTTGTTTATTGAACACCGATCAATTTTATATCAACGATGTACTCAACGTAGGCCAAGAAATTTGGGTAATTTATTACTGATAATAAAGCGCTCCAGAGTACTGTTCCTTCCATTTATAGAAATCTTCAAACGTTTAGTGATGTTGTTAGTCGTCGTTACTTCTGAAAGGAACATCATTTTCTATTGACACATCGAATTCATAACTTTGTACTGTTGTGTAAACTGTCATCAGTGTCAGCCATAGTACTAGTCATGGGTTTTTCAATCCTAAGCTTGTCATAAAGGTGGTCAACATGTAAATTGTAAAAGTGCAGACAAATTTCTTGAAAAAAGCAGTGTTGCCGAAAATTTGAATCAAAGAGTTGTTTTAAATAGAAAAACAGTTATACTTATTATTCCCTGAGGAATATTTGAAAGAATTTATTCCCGGGTTGTGTTGAGGTATTGATAAGTAACAACACATCGGGTACTATTCACGCAAACATATTGACAAGCTCGATCTTATTTATCCGGCAGCCAAACCGTCTTTGAATAAGAATTACAGTAGAATTGAAACTACCCATTTTGGAAGATCTCAACCAAAACAGGTGCTTTTACGAATGGTGTCGTGTGCATCATTGAAGAAAACAAAATAAATCCTTGCTTTTGCTTATCAAATATGTTAAAGTCACACTAATAAGCTTAAAGTCATGGAATCTTGTATAATATTCACGCATTCCTATTCGGACTGTAATTTTGCAATGCATTGAATGGTTATAAAACAACTTGGCACAAATGTGTGGCACATGGAAACAACAGGGCGCGTGCAAGTCCCACATCCCTGGCTGAAAGATCAGGATAACACTTAGGAGATTAAAGGTTATAGAATCCTGTATACATTGTACCTCAGTTCATGGCATACATATTGAGCACATGTAGATGGCATGTCATGCCCATTATCAAAATGTGATGCGCGCTTTATCTCTTTCAAAATTGATAAGCTCCCCTTGCGTTATTGCGGTAGTATTTACCCTTTGATGATCAGTCGTCCTCTTCAGCGTTCTATTCTAATTACAGTTAAAAGTGCTGGTTTATTATCTTAGGAAATTTGATCGGCAGTCTGAAATTAGCGCAAGTTGAAACTAACTGTAGTCTTAATATTTCTATATGTGGCAGATCAAGTTTAAAGACTGAGTAACTAGCATATAGTAAAGAGCTTAATTATCAGAATTAGTTAGGTAATGTTTTAACCGTTACGTCACAGATTGCGAAAAATGTGATGCCTGACCGAGACTTGAATCCGGGACACTTCGCTACCTACCAAGCAACTCGGCCGCTTACACATTTTCTATCCTGTTGTGAACAAGTCCGTACCGTGACTTACACCCAAACGGAACTGGAAATTCGAATCTCACGACGCCAGTACTGATGGTAATTTACTTTACATTACAAGCGTCGCTAGACCGACCAAGAAACTCTGTCACGGTCCCACGTTTGGCATGTCACAGAATGAGGAAAATGTGCAGCCTGACCGGGACTCAAACCCGAGACCCTTCGCTTACAGGACGAATGATCATTTCGACTTAGTTACTCGGTCGCTTATACACTGTATCCTTAATTGTGAACAACTTCGTGCCGTGGCTTTCCTCGCTGATTTAAAAAAAAACAAGTCTGGTCAGTTTTTGGAGTGTGTCTCCAGCAATTAAAAGGGATATTCACTGGAAGGTTACTGACTAAATAGCAAACAGTGGAGATTTTATGCAGGCTGTTCATAATTTGCACTGGTCGCAAAGGTAGAATCCTTTGCCACTAGCACAGTTAAAAACAACTTTTGCTTATGACATGTTTATGACGATTCGTAAGTATGCAGTGGCGCATTAGATTTAAGTTCCAGAATGGGGACATAAGGGTTATTATCAAACATAA
>JAFMSR010000009.1:48167163-48178146 GCA_022818135.1 Saxidomus purpurata | reverse complement strand
TATAAAAACACGTACAGGTGACATGTCCCATCTTTGGGCCTTTAAGATGTCAAAATGCAAATACACCTCTAAAGAAGCCAGTTTAATATATACATTTAACTGTGACAATTGAAAAAAATCCACCAAAGTACACAATAAGCAGAAAAAAAGGTGGCACTTCTATCATATTTATTTTATTAAATTGAAACAAACAATTTAAAAATCTATATTGACGGTCCCTAAGTTAATCAATATTTAACAGCCTAGCTTTATTATGATTTCCGTATGCCAGTCGATAATTTCCGTGAAAACCACGGGGACACCCGATCCGTCAGACTTTACATGTTAACAGTTTATAAATCATTCAATGGGTAGGTGAAATCGGAAACTATGTAATAAAATTTTTGCACCATTTTATTCCTTATATATTTCACTTGCCGATGCTACAAACGCATAAGCGATCCTTTAAATGGTTTTCTCTATATAAGACGAAATGTTTCAACAAATCACTGAAAAAATGAAGCAATTTAAGACCCCCATAAGCATTACATAGGGAAAACGGGGTGATAAATTTTAAACCAAAATGGGTAGGTGAAATACTTAATTAATATTTTTGAAATTTATATCACCATTTAGATAAAAGAATTTGCCAGCTTTTGCCATCAACGCATAAGCGTAATATAAATCCGTTTAAAAGTTATGACGGTTAAACCGGTTTTATCCTTCTTTGTTTAATGTGAAAAATGTACCGATACATCGATTATTGGAAAAATTGAAAGTTCCATATGCTTATAATACAAACAAATGTAAGAATATAATTCGAATACATTATAACGAATAGCTATTCAACTTTTATATTCGTATCAACAACAGTTTGGATCAAAACTCTCGCCATGTTGCATGTTGAAAATTGTTTTGCAACCATATTGCATTTTGAAAGGGAGAATTTCTTGTCACGGTCTTAAATCGCGGTTGTAACGATGGGTCAAATACATATAATTAATCGTTTACAAGCGTCTGAAACCCTTGGATTCCATATCATGGAGATGAATCTTGCTCGCATCAATATATAGCTACAGCAATCTGTTATGGAACCCTTCCTTGCAGATTACCAATGACTCTATTTCTTCGGAATTTAGCAAATTAAAATGCTGTATTTGAAATACAAACAAAATACTATTGTATACTAATTTATTTATTCTCGATTGCGAAACAAGTTCTTACAACTTAGATTAATCGCTCTCGAGACTCATTCCAGATGGAATCAACCTCGAAGAGAGAGGCAATGTGGAATGATTTGTGTCTTGCCTTAGGACACTACCGACATGGCGATGGTAGGGATCGAACCCGGGGCCCTTCGACCCTGAGGCGAACGCGCTACCATTGCGCCACGGCGGCTCCAAACAAACAAAATACTTTAGATACATTTGTAATTTATATGAACATATAAAATGTTTTGTTAAGGTACGCCAAGGTCTTTCAAATAGTACATATGGTACGCACTATTTTCTTTAGTGGGTTGGGTACATTTTTTTTCAATTTTCATTTTTCCTTTAATATAAAAATGTTTCATTAAGTGGGGATGCAATAATATTGTAGGATACTGACACTAACAATTTATGTAAAGAAAACTATAAATAAGTGAATTACTATGAAGAACGGATATATTTTGAAACATTTTCTTGCTCGTTAACGAACAAAGACTGTGTGACAGAACTAATGGTAGGAAATGAAGTAAAACATAGGTTACACCATTCAAGTCATGTAAAAGAAATAACAAATTCAAAGATTTACTGCAGGACATCCCTCATTTTGTACATATATTTTTCAGAGTATGTATTTGATACAGACAAATGAAACAAGAGATTGTTGACAGTGGTGTTAACTATGTTTTAGTTCCTTTATGTCCACTGGTTCTGTAACACTGTGACAGTTCGTCAACGAGCAAGATAATACGTTAAAATGTAACCGTTCTTCATTATAATCCACTAATTTCAATATTTCTTTACATAAACGACTAGTGTAAGTATACTAAAACATTATGGCATCCCAACTAGGATAAAAAAGTTTGATGTAAAACAAAGAAATAAAAAATTATAAAACATGCACCCCACCCACTAAAACACGTTGTGCGCTACCTTAACGATTATCATGATAGCTATGATATCTCATATAGTTTACATAACTACATAAGGGTGTACAATGTATATTGAATGATATGTCACTACAATTCTAAACCGTAAAACTGTAAAAATACTATATACATCAATATATTGATCTGATTGTATAAAAATATCTTTTAAATAATAAATCAATCAGCCAAAGGCAGATATTAATTAGTATCATTTGTCGTGCTTTAAAGTGTGTAAACGAGATAAAGCGTAAAGTACACTACGTCCTATATTGATTATTTGTCGCACTGCATTACGGGTAATTGTAGTCGTTTTAGAGATAGAATGCGGAAGTTAGCTGTCGTTTTACGAATTAACATTTGTAAAGTAAAACTTAGAAGAATACAGGTGCATGTTATCTATGGGAAGGAATAATATTTGAAGTTACGAAATTTTGGAAATCGTATGATGAAAACAGAGTTTTAAGTGACGAAATTGATTCGTGTTTTAACATGTCCGACTCAGTCAGCGGGAAGAAACAGACTATTAGCTCTGAAGCGCCTGGCCATACCAAAGGCAAAGGAAGTTCTGAGCTGTCAGTGTATAAAAGTTCTGCTGAAGTAACAGTTAGAATGAAAGGCAGTAAGGAAATATCGGTACACAAGAGTTCTGAGGAATATTTCGAGTACTGTTGTGAGCCTTGCAGCACTGAGGGAGAACATGTCGAAGCCCATGGATTTTGTACCGAATGTAATGAGTACCTTTGTGGTACGTGCTTCAAAAGTCATTCTAGGAGCAAATTGTCACGACATCACACCTTACTTGACAAGGATAACATGCCAAAGAAAGCTTCCAAAACGTGTGATCCGTGTAAATCAGCGGGAGAGGAAGAAGAGGTCGCTGGATATTGTACGAATTGTAAAGAATATCTTTGTGAGGACTGTTTTAGGAGTCATTCAAGAAGTAAATTATCAAAGCACCACGTACTGTTGGACAAAATCAATATGCCTTTGGAACCCGAGAGTACTCTTGCGTCTTCAGTTGCTGAATTGAATATCTGCGAAAAAAGTGATGGAAATTATGAATATACATACATCCGAGATATCAATGTTACAGCTGTCAAGGACAAAAGGAGCTGTTATATCACAGATATGACTTTGGTATCAGACACAAAACTGGTTCTCTCAGACTATAGTAACAAATCATTGAAACTAATAGACGTCGAAAAGAGCACGGTGGTAGATGTATTGGATTTAGACTCAGAGCCATATGGAATCACAACGGTTTCCCAAGACCAAGTTGCTGTAGCATTATCAAACCAAAATCAGATACTGTTTATTTCAGTAAATCCATGTTTATCAGTGTTTCGTTCTCTGAAAACAGCTGGTTCGTGTGTAGCTGTTCACTGTATGAAAGACAAGTTGTATGCATCATATTCCAGACCCGTAAAATTTGAGATCATACAGTTGACCGGTGCAGTATACAAGACATTCATGCCAGATCCTGAAATACTCAAGTATTGCACTCTTCCAAGATACATCGCAGTAAGTGAAGCCGAGAGTTTGATCTATGTGTCCGACTGGGAAACTAACAAGATCGTGTGTCTGAATATGGATTGGGATTTGGTATCTATATATCCGGGTCATCTTGATAGTCCACGTGATGTTACAATATCACCATTTGGCACAGTCTACTTGTGTGACAGTGGTCAGCACGCCGTGTCCAAGATGTCGTCAGACCTGTCAGAAGCCACAGTGGTACTAGGAGGAGGAGATGGTTTGAATGCTCCACAGGCAATGTGTTTTAATACTCGTAAACGTCATCTCTATATCTGCAGTGGATGTATTGAAGCCCAAAAGAATAATTTCATCAAACTCTATAAATGGTAATGATTATTTGGCGGTTAATACGGTTACGAAAGCTCAAATATGTCTATAATTGTAACAAATAACTTGTATATAAAACGATTCATTTGTCTATATTATTCCGTGAGTACAGTAGGCATTCCGCCTAGACAATTACTTGCGGGCTCAATTTTCATTTCATAGAAACTGTACAGGATACAATCGCATTAATGTTTAAATTAATGCCCAGTCATCTAGTGATATCTCTTGTACATTCGTGTTTATAATGTACAGAAAACTCCATAGATAACAAATCCGGATATAGCGAAAATTGGAATATAAAGAACAAATTTTCTTGCCCAGAATGTTTTCCTTTTTATTCATATGGTATGAAAATGTTATATGGATATAACAGACTCTGGGTATAAGGGACACATTTAAATTCTCCCAAGGAATTTATTCTATACAGAGTTTACTGTTTTCAAATTTTACAAAATGCTAAATAATTGCGATAAAGAGCTTACAGCTTACGACAGATACATGGTTGCTATTCGTGCAGGTGTTAATGTATCGAAGTGATCTTATTGGGAGCTTATCAACGTGTTCGAGTAAACGCAATTTAGTGTTTTGTACCAATAGTTAAAGGAGTAAGAACAGTTCTGTGCTTTTGCCATATTGAAATCTTTCAATAATGTGCGTCAGTATGTAAGATAATAAGTATTTGGTTATCATACTGAAGCAAACTTAACGGGAACCTAAAATGCTGTCAGTTTTGTAACAAACCTTCCACAGTATTTAGTTATCAGATCGATAAAAGACATCAGTTTTGACAAAATACTATGTTTCAAACTTTCAATGAATGATTTTGATATGTCTGGCTAAGATAGGCTTAAATTACGCCGATTGCATTCAATTATTTTAAAGCGTGCGCTTCGCACATGAAGAACGCGCATTTATTGATATGTTGTCGTCATTCGTTGATGTTTAATATGGTAGCTAAGATATACTGAAAGGACATGTGTAGGCATAGAAATACCTATATGTACGAGTAGTAACGGGAGCAAATGTGTGAAACAAAATACTCTATAAAATTATCTATATCCAGTTGTTTGTTACTGTTCACGGTAAGTCCCATCGAAAATTGATATCTTATGCCGATTGAAAAGGGCAGGGAATTGTCATTATTACCATATCTACAATATTAGTATTTAATAAAGACAATGTACAGCGAAAATATTCCTTCATGTTGAGTTGTTACGACACTTGATAGAACGTATTCATAAGGTTTTCACATTTGGTTGTTAGTTGACATTTATTGACCCTCCGCGAATGAAAGTCTCGATTACACTAAGTGAAATACTTACAACAAAAGTTAGGATTTTCCTAAAAAGGCTTAATAGCATTTTTTCTGGTTCAATTTCTCCTTTTGTTACCTTTTTGGAGTCCTCGTTTGTCAACAAATCCCGACAAAGATCAAAACAAAGATCAAAACATCCGGGAACATTAAACTTACTTTAAAAGTGCATTACAAATAAGACCCTTTTGTTGATTAGGTTTTGACAATTTTTATACAATTACCTTCCCATCTTTTTAAATAAACTTTTGTACAAGTTTACAATGTACTCGGTAACTGAGTTTCGGTTTATAATGTATTGACAAAGTTAAGAGTATAAAGAGAAATGATATATTTGTCAAATTCACGTGCATTGCATAGAAAAAAGAACAATCGTTTATTTATAACACATTTCAAAAAATATTTTACATATTTTCTTATCGTTTTCTCACCTTTTGTAATTTTCGTACACCTACATGTCGCAAATGTTCGGAAAGGCATTATGGATTTATTCATGCATGCCAAAGAACACTTACATTGAGGATGAATGGATGCTATCCGCAAAATCTTAAGTATTTATATGCATTCGTTGAATTATTGTACACCGGGGATGTAAACAACAACGTAAGGCTATTTTCCGATTACGAAAAAGCATTTGATACACTAAATCATAATTTAATATAAGGATGTCTCAAACACTTTAATTTTGGAGACAGTCTCATCAGATGGATTGAAACATTAAACAAAAATATAATTGCTGTTTTTGTGCCTGAAAAATATGCATAAAAAAGGTGCGCGACAAGGTTGTCCTCTGTCTACCTCATTATTTATTCTTTGTATGGAATTACTTTAAAATAAAATCTCAAAAGATGAAAGCATAAATAAATAAATAAAACAAACACTTTTCGCTGATAATGCAATTTATGTTAATAATGGTGAAAAACAATCTTTTGAAAATCTTGTTACTGTTATCACAGAATATGGAAAGATATCCGGACTTCAGTTAAACTTTAATAAATCAATTGTTTTAAGACTGGGGACACTAAAAAAGTAACAGTAAATTATGCAGTGAAAAACAATTCAAATAGACTTCTGAAAGTGCCAAAACTCTAGGAATTACGTTTATAGCAAACCACCAAAAACGTCTTGAATTAAATCTAATGCCAAAGTTTGATAGCATTGACATTTGAGGTCCAAGTACTCTTAAAAACCCCACTGCGAATGGCACTTCCACTGAATCCTATAAATACATCATCTAGCCGTATCGGTAAGACTAAATACAATTGACCAATAACTTAACAGGTACAAATTAACATCAAAACAGAACATGCGTTTTACCTAAATAGTAAAATACAAACGGATCAAATACCGTCTTTGGAATTGACGTTACGTCAAAACTGTCCAAGAGTAAATTGGACAACGCTAAGAATATTGGCGTCAGCAGATTATGGTAAAATTTCAGGCTAAGCCGCTGTTGTTTTCAAAAAAACAAAAATAATATCAAACAGGGAATGCCACGTACCAAAAACGCAGCCTCCCCAAAACAAGACCTCAAGACCTGCGAAAGCAGCGCTTTCTCTTCTCGAAATTTTATTATTGTATTCTAGAAGTATTTCCTCATTGATTCCGAAGTCTCAATATGTAGTTCTGTTGCGAACCAGTAAAGCAGAGAAGTTTTCATCGCTGCTATCGATTCACATCAGGGTAAAATGCAGAAGGTGTGGCATCAGTGTCTTTGCTCATGGACACATTTCGTTCTCCAGGTGAAATTTGAATCCCAGGATCTTCCGTTCAAGACAGGAACTACGGTACCTGATCACTGTTACCGAGATTCTTTGTTTGGAAGACTACTGAGTATAATGCGAGACTTCCTTCCAGCAAGATTCCCCCTCAACAAAGAAGCATGGGCACCTGGGCTTAAGATGGGCAATTTAAAGACAATACTTGTGTTATTTGCATTTTCCAGATAACTGTCGTAATATGACGTATAAATTTAGTTTATACGAATTTATTTTAGTTCGATTGAGTAGAAAGCTCCGTAGCTTATTGAATCGCTCTCGAACACTCATTACAGATGTCATCACGCCCACGAGAGAAAGGCAGAGAGTTTTTCATCACTGCTACGCATTTACAGCTGGGTGGACTAAGGCACGTATGGCATCAGTGTCTTTGCCCACGGACACACCTCCCTCTCGGGCTGGGATTCGAAACCGGGACCTCCCGTTCCGGAGGCGAACGCCCTAATCATTGAGCTATCGAGGTGCACTGGCGATGGTTATGGTTATATAATTTTTTTACAACGAGAATCAAAAAAGGATAAGAAATCTTGCAGTATTTAATGCCAGTCGATGATAATTAATCTACGAATAATTTGGACTCATCATAGGCCAAGTAATTGCATGTATATATGTCTGATAAAGTCAACAGCAGATCTTAAAAGCGCTTACACAACCTGACTAACATTTTTGGCCGAAACTTCTTTTTGTATTGCGTTCGTCTGATCGATATCGGTGAGTTAAATATAATCATAATTCTAACACAATCCGCAACTTTTCCTATATAAACGAGGCAATTTTAGGATAGATTGCATGACATTCCTACAATGTCATTGGGAACAGTCGCAGTGATAAAAGGTCACAAACAATGCCTTGTGGTCTGAAATGTACCTCCTTATCGGCATTACTTTAAGATTTCATGACAAAAAATCAAACGTGAGTTTGAAAATGCGCAAATTCAGGGTTTTTATCTCTGCCTTTTCAGGTAACAGCCGTAATAAAGGAGAGGTGCACAATTTTACATTCTGATTTATTTTACTGTATGTTTTGATTACACCAGGTGGGATACTTTTAAAGTGACGTGCAACACATGTTTAAAATGTTCGATTTTCACCTCTTCAGAGAAAAAAATTCTGCCCATTTTGGTTTTGGCTAAAGACAAAAAACACAGGTCCATAATTTTTCATATGTATTGACATAACTTTAAAGTTTCATAAACTTGTGTTAAATACGTTATGATGAGACTGCGACACAAGTTTTAGAACGTCGATTATCACTTATTCAAGGGCCATAACTCTGTATTTACTGGGCTGAACCGCATATCAAGCTTCAAGCTTCACATTTATATCCTGATCAGCATTATTGTAAAGTATCTTAATTAATATATATAATTAAATTGACTTAAACTAAAAAGTTAAATAACAGTCGGTTGAAAACTAGTTAAAACTCGGATTACTGGGAACAACTATAAACAAAACAAAACGAGGTGCACAATTTTAAACCCTGATTCATATTACAGTACGTTTTTATAATACTGGATCTGATAGTTTCAGTCAATAAGTTACACAACGTCGTTTTTCATTTGTTCAAGGGCTACACCTCTGCATTTACTGGGCAAAACCACAAAAACACTTTAGGTGGACACTTTTACACCCTACGCAAGATACAAGTTCAGAAGAAACTTTATTGTCACTTCAAGAACCATTAATCTGACTTATATGAGAGTATCCACACGAAACCTCAAGTGTCAAACTTTACATACATATTTACAAAACTGTAACGTTTCACAGCTAATTCAAGGGTCATAACTCTGCCTAAACTAGATTAGGGAATGCAACAACGAATTTAACGTGCATAATAGAACTTTATATCTTGATTGACTTAATTGTTACGTTACATGAATTTAAATCAAACACTTTTCGAGTTGTACGCGACACAAATTAGTTTTTGCCGGGCGCAGCAAAATATTTACATCCCGATTAACATTTATAGAAGATTCGAATGCATGTTAAATACTTTTGGAGTTGCATGCGACACAAAATGTTATAGACAGATATACACACAACAGAGACACTGGCACGTACACGCTGTAAGATTGCCATTACTTGAGCCATGGCAAGCTTCCGCTTTTTAGCCGATATGATCATGTTATAAAAGACAACTTAACCTTGTACTTTCTATACCTCTGACAATATCTCAATCATAGCTTTCAATATTCAAAAATGGATTAAACCTAAGTAAGTTCGGACAATTAGGACTGTATAACACATATAGGACATATAATAATAGCATACATATAGATTTATTGTTTTGCATACAGTGACTTGGAACAATAGGTCAAACCAAATATCTTCTCGATTTAAAGAGATATTACACTTAAATATTAGGAGAGGAAAAATGTGCTCTTCGGCGGAAAAGGAAGGAGGGGCCGCTGGATATTGTACGAACTCTAAAGAATACCTGTTAGGTGACTCTCTAAGGAGTCATTCAGAATAAATTCGTCAAGGCTCTAAAGTCAATATGCCTTTAATGCCCAAAAGTAATATTGTCTCTTCAGTTGCTGGTATGAATAATTGCGACATAAGTGCTGGCAATGAAGAATATAAATACATCTGAGATATTGAGGTTACAGCTGTCGGGGAAAAGAGTAACTGTTATATCGAATACATGTATATTACTTTTTTTATTGTACACTAAACTTATTTTGGCATGTTTCAATAACAAATCATTGAAACACGTTGACGTCGGAAAGAGCGCGGTAGTAAATGTGTTGGGTGTAGACTTAGAACCGTATGGAATCACAGCAGTTTCCCAGGACCAAGTACCTGTAGCATTAACAAGCCAATAACAGATACAGTTATTTAATGTCAAAAGATGTTTATCTGTGCTACGTACTTTTAAAACTATTGCTTTGTGTATAGATGTTAACTGTTTGATAGGAGAGTTATACATGTATGTATTAAATGAAAAACCCTTAAGATTGGGGATTTTACACTTGAACGGTGCGGTAAGACAATTAAGCCAAATCACGAACTATTAAAGCGTTGCACTTTTGCAATATCGCGGTAAGTCAAGGTTAGAGTTTCGTCTATGTCTCTGACTGGAGAAACAACAAGCTCATGCGTCTTAATACGGATGGGAATGTGGAAACCACATACCGTGATGTCACCATATCACAATTTGGCTTTATGTATATGTACCTGTGTTACAAACGCAAGCACGTCATATGTGGGCTGAGAAGAGCGGCAGACAACGAATACTAAATAAATCTGAAAGAAATTATTAGTGACTAACTGTTTCTTTTGTTTCTTAACTATGACTATGAATGTGTATGTATCATCTCGAAAGTATGCATATTTTCACATATCTTGATAGGATAGAGAACACAACTGAACATTATTAAATAAGTATACATCGGCTGTAATGTCAAGTATTTTACGTAGTCAAAAGTCAATCATTTAAATGTCTCTGACTGTCGTACTATTAACACAGAAAATATCTCATCGTATTTGATAATCATATAGCATGGCTAAAGGCAAACCTTAACGACGTAAAATATCATATACATGTAAAACGGTCGATAGGTCGGATATGAACTGTGCGCTGGGATCTCGACAAAATTCTAGTCTTCAGCTTACAGAACTAAACTTAACCAGAAAGATTACTTCATCGCTCACAGAAAAACTTTTACAGTGTAACCTATGCCTCGTTCTTTGACTGTGTAATGTTAAACGACACGTTTCGCATGAATTCTAGTGAATTATTCATGATTAAAAGTTGTAAGTTAGGTATATCAAAATGAAGTAAACATATTTAACCACATGTAACACGTAGTATTTTTCAGTATTTTATTTTCATGGTTGAAAAGTGCAAAATCTGATCTTCTGAGATTTAAAGCACATGGATGCGCAGGTTAATTGTAATTTATTCAATTTAGCCAT
>JAFMSR010000009.1:48141672-48166663 GCA_022818135.1 Saxidomus purpurata | reverse complement strand
CGGTTTTCTGCACATAAGGACAACTGCAATTAGAAATAGAAATTTTGAAAACTGTTTATAATCCAAAACGAATGGTTGGAACGTCGTCAAACTTGCTCTGTAGCATCCGTGTATTAATTACTTTATAAAACGGAAGCTTGTTCCGGTCCGCTGCACACGAGGGTCAAAGCAGTACATGTTTTATCTATAACTAGATTCTAAACATAAACCAAATTGTTGAAAAGAAGCAAAATTTGCTCTGTAGCATCCTTTTATTAACAACTCCCAAAAACAGAAGATGGTTCTATTCAACTTTACAGGGGCCGCTTTCAATAAAAAAAGAAAAGTTTTTCATAAACAAATGCTTTTATCATCACCAAACCTTTTCTTTAGCATAATTACATTGACTTCTTTCTAAAACAAAACTTGGCCACATACATCACTGTATTGACCACTTGAAATCAGTTGTACTGAGAAGAGGGACCCGCTTGTGTGAGGGACTTAGGGCCAAGTTGACCCTCTTGTATAAGCTTTTTCCTTATTTTCTATTCTGATCATCTTGTCAGGTAATTATTTCGAATCAATGAAAGGAATATTTTATCTTATAATGCAGTAAATCTATTATTTAGCATCCACATATATACATTTAATTACTGTATTACAATATTTGTAGACACAAACGCAAATTTATTATGAGATAATAATTTAAATTCTAGGCATGGCAGGACCCGAGGCTCGATTGGTCAAACAATACATATTATTCACAAATAAGGTTTCTTTTTTCCAATGAAAAATATATGTGGCGGCCGGCTGTTTTCGTAGAAAATAGGTGAGCAAAGTAACAATTTACGACGCTTTACCGGTATTTCATGTTTCGTATACGGATTCACAAGTAGTTTTGTGGTGTTGCTTTTCACGGATGCTTTTCCTGTTTTTTTGTCTTAAAATACTTCAACATTTTTATCACGGTGCAGGGAACATTTTGTGTCTACTGGATGATATTTAGTTTTTACTTGTTAATGGTTAACAGAGTCGGATATTTAAAGTAACCGAAATTAAATATTGATCAAAAAGGTACATGAATTATACCGATTTGCAACTTGTTTAAGAAATCGTAGTTCAGCTGAACAGGGAAGAAGAGATGTTATGTAAAACTTAAATGCTATTTTTAAAAATAGCAAATGATATTTATATCTTAAAAGGCTGTTAACATGAAAACATATGTTAACGAAACGTTCGTTTTTTATGTATATATTGCCAATACAGAATGCTCATAGCTGGGCAGGTGGTAAATGTCTGACCAAGGGTTGTTTCTTTTATTAAAACATGATCAAGAATACGCTCTAACATGTATGTGAAACCTAGTACATGTGCAGTACGCTCCCGAACATTTATCTTCCAAGTTGCGTGATCACGTGCAGGTAGCCTGTGAACACAGGGGCAAATCACGTGATGAAACAAACCACCATACAACTGTCCGGCAAAAGTTTACAGTTCGTTTTAATATTGAATGAGCCAGTTCTAAAATCACACTCATGTGTATCTTTAAAATGGAATGGTTTTGTTTTATCTGAGAAATATTAAGTATAAAAACATTAACTTACTTCTGGAAAATGTCGGCAGGTCCAATAAACAAATACATTTGCAGTTTCGAACTTTCTTAACTGATACAACATATGAAATATTGGTTCATATGATATGTATGCATTAACTGCTTCAAATTAAGACAATGTCATTTTAAAGGTATAAATAAGTGCATTTTTGTTTACATCATTTCAGTAGCAAACTAACAAATTACAAATATAAGCGTCTTTGCTGTTCTGTTCTAAATGTTAAGCTCTAGCTGGTCTCTGTTTTATGTTGGATTGTCCTTTATAGTATTTCTTGGTTCCCTTCATGTCGCCTCAACATATTACATTGCGTGTTTGTCAGCTGTTGCTGTTCAGACACTTTCTCAATAACTGTCCATTTAATTCCACCTTTTTGAAACAAATACAAACACTATCGTGTTAAAATATTGTGTAGACTACATACAAAACAGATTCTAATTTATTATATCCCGTGAATGAAGATCAAATTACAGAAAACACAGTGCTAATACCATTTCAAAATGCTGTATCTATTATATAGGAGCTCAGTAAAAATTGCTAATAATAAAAGAAAAACAGTAAACAATTTGTAATATGGAAACTTTTAATTTTAAACAGGTTTTATTCACATGCAATTTGTAGTTGTTTCTGAGCTTATAATTTGATGATGTTTAACACGCGTTTCTGCTGTTTGTCAATCCGAGATCTTCATTTTATTTATTATTGAGTGCAGAAGAAACGTCGGTTAACAACATTAAATGAAACAACACTTATAGATTTAGCGAATCTGTCATATATAAAATGATTTAGCTGCGGTAAAAACGTATTAATCGTCTTATATGTATATGCATGTTACATACAGTCTTGGAAGGATCCCAGGCTAAATTGGATGTTGAATTCAAACTATTCCAACATCAGATTTTTGTTCTCTAATGAAAAATATATGTGGCGACCCGCCTGTATTCTTGAAAACAGGTAAGGAGAAGCTCAAATTACCAATTTTCCACCTTAGAGACCCAAACAACGTTCTTAAATATTCGTTTACTTGAAGTTTCTAATTTATTTCTTGGGATGACATTAAACAAGAATAACCATAAAAAATAATAACAGTGCATTTGGCTAGTGGATCGTATTATTCTACAGTAAAACCTGTGAACATTGACCACTTTTTGGAAGCTACAAATGTCGACTTTGTGTGCATGTGGTCTACTCAAAGGTGCTTATACTCTAAATGAAGAGTGCAAAGTGATCTCCCTGTTGGTCCTTTATCGCAGGGTGGTCTTTATTCGGAGGTTTGATTGTATATATATAAAATATGTGTTGATGCAATTTCTAAGATGTGGTAATGCATCAGCATTGAACAATTATAACAAAAATATAGTAATGTCATGCCACAGAAATCAATTTAGTATTTCGAGTATGCCTCGTGTAGTGTTTATACTTTCTTGTGTGTACTATCGTCTTTGCTTCTTATGTTGTATTTTTATGTGCTTTGATACTTTTTAATAATTCCAGATAAAAACACTTGTACCATTTAGTGCATAAGATTCTTCATATGAATATGGAGTAAATGTATGTTTATGTGTATAAAAGAAAATATACTAGAAAAAAGTTTATGCACTATGTTGATGTTAAAAGGAATTATATAATTCTTACCTCATGTAAACGTCATTATATGTAGGTCTTATAGCGCAGAAAGAGACAATGTGTGCCAAGAGAAACGTAGCTGCATCATTAAGACATTGTATTTTGGCATTAATTTGTTTCATTCATTCTGATATCCATAAAACGTTACATTAACCTGTAGTTTTATTATAGAATATTCAGTTACACTGTTCTTATTTTTGTAGCGGATCATACATATCTAATTTTGAAATGTCAGTTTAATATCTAAAATTTGAAGCACCTTACTAAATGTATTTGTAACTTTCGTTTGATAGCACTTAATTGAAATAAAGTATATACTAATAAATGATTAGTTCTTTAGATAGATCGATAGATCGATAGATAGATCGACAGATAGATCGATCGATCGATCGATCAAAGATCGATAGATAGATAAATAGATAGATATATTTTTAGTAATCTTTTAATTGGACATAAAACATTTAACAAAGTAATATGATGATCTAATCATTTTAATAATATAAACTGTTAAAAAGAAACAATACTCACTCCTTCGAAACTTATCAAAATAAACATACTTTAGACAATCATATGTTACTCAAAGTAACACATTAAGTGATCCTACTAATACGTATTTACATTTGTATGTAAGTGTGAATGACTTGGAAGTGTTTAGCGACGAGAATTGGCTAATAAGAATAAAATCATCGGGCGATGCTTACTGGACTCCTGGTGGTATATTTGAAACCAGCTGCGATGTGGACATCACATATTACCCATTGGATACACAGACCTGCAGGTTTGTTATTTAATATCTAAATAATAATATATTAGGTACTGTTCCAAGGTTCTACGTGTACCCCGAATATGATCTGCATAAGATTTATTTTGATCCATTTCTGAATCGAAACATATTAAAATAATTCACTTAATTTTCAGAAAATTTCCAATTCATAGTTTTATCAAAAATCAAAATTTGTAAGAAGATTTTAATCGTCTATGACCGGTAGTAACCGCGACTGATCATGTCATATTCTCAACAACAAACAATAGCGAAGGGGTTAGCTTATGTATACCATTTCGAAGGTCACACTTCGAAATGTTGCTTTTTCATTTGTTCGGAAAAGGAAGTCTTTAAGATTTGAATTAAAATCAAGGAATACGAAGTCAGAAAGTTTCGCACGGTAAATATAAAATGGCTAAAAAGTTAACTTTGTCTTCAATTTACCGTTGAAGTTGGTGTTTTGCAAATATATCAAAATATATTACAGCATTGTACTTACTACATGGGCATATACCTCCAGCGAGATTTCCTTGGGTTTTGAGACTCCAGCTGTAACAACAGACAACTTCAGTGTAAGTCGTTTTCATACATACGTTGTTTAGAGGTGACCGTACAATACTTATTTTCTTCTAACAAAGTTCTTCATGTTTAAAAGACATGTGATGCATTATAAGGTATCGTAAACAGTTCTGCAGAAGCAAAATATGAGTTTATTTGTATATATATGTGTACGTTCGATCTTCTCTAGCTATAAAATCACCGGACCAAAGCGCGATTAGGCAATCTAGATTGAGAAAATAAATAAATATCAAAGTATTATGAAGCGAAGCACCATTATGCACAAAAAGCAACATACATGTAACTAATGAACAAAACATGGAATTTCTGACTGGAGGAAAAGCTTTTTGCAATATTTCTAAAATCTGTCAATACAAACAATGCTTTTACCAAAATCAACAAGTACAAGCGCCGCAGATACCAAAAAGCGAGCACATGAAAACGCAGAGAGCATACAAATAGCTGGTGTCACGGGCAAAGGGGCATTCGGACATTTGCTACATTATACGACAATACTTGATTGAAAACAACATAAAATTGACATTTTGTTTCATCATCTGTTGATATAAAACAAATGTTAAAAGCGATAGTTTCCTGCACAGAAACATACTTTTGTTTCAAATTGTAAGAGAACATTGTCATGTGATCATGAAAATCATTGATACGACATTTTGGCGATACCTTACGACAAAAGTATTAAGTATATTCGAAAAAAATACTGTGTGTATGATTTTGACACCAAATACGATAATAGTATTAGAAAATGATTACCACAATAGTTTACTGACCATGTAAATTGACGCTTTGAGTATTCAGTTTTCGTGTAAACAATGTCGACTCATGTATTCGTTTACAGAAAGTTGTAAGTAAGTATTTTTATATGTAGCTGAAATTTTCCGATATTGATAGTAAAATATTGTTCAATATATGTAAGACAGCTAGATTCCGAATAGTTTTGTCCGAAGGCTCAATTGTCCCGTGTCGCTGGTCGCTAAAAGCCTAATAGGTTGATACTGGGACGACACCTAACTTGGAACGTCATTAACCCCAAACGTTGCTAACTGGGGTTTGCACAAGTTCTCTCTACTGGGATGTTTCAATGTACTTGTGTTTTGATATATTTTTGACTGAAAATATTTTGTAGCCAAATGGCGAATGGGATTTGCTAGAATACTCGACGTCGTCAGAAACTGCCTCCAAAGCTCCCCATGATACAAATACGTATAGTAGGTAAGTCCCTTAAAACAATGATAAGCATACCATATAATATAAAGTTGTCAAACCTGTGAAAGAAGTGATTTGCACTGTATACGATTTAGACAATTGTAACAGTATAATTATACGGTAAAACATAGTACAAAAGCCGACACAGAGTAAAAGTGTTAAAAAACGTCATGAAGTAGTGGCGTGACGATATACCGGTATATTGCCGGATCGATACTTACCGCGATACGAAATTCCAGTATCGCGATATTCAGAGTTTAAAGAACTACCTACTTTAAACCTTCCTTATGCAATTTAAATAACATCAGAAAGGGAACACGAAGATCATGTTTGAACATCTTTGGTTACAAGGATACAATGTATAATTTGCGTCCCTATAGAGTACGTATTTCAATGGAAAACACGTCGGTTTTCGTGAACAGACATAACTTGTAGCAATAAATTTATGTAAAACGGAGTTTATGCTATGTTTCTTAGTTTTACTTTCGGCACTATATCGCAATTACCTACTTGCAATAAGATTATTTCAATTTCGTAATAATGTTTGAGTTTGTTAATTCACGGATACGATAAACAAGTACAAAATATAATACTATGCAAAAAGTTAAAATTACGTATTTTATGTTAAATCCTAAATATTTGTCAAATATTAAACTTACTCTCAACAATTCAAACACAGTATCCTTGATTACTTCAAGTAACCTATGTACAGACAATGTTACTGCGGAATATTATAATGTACGTAATTTCAAAGCTGCTATATTTTTTTTGTATATGAACAACTGCCATTCTAGGACAATAAATGAACTTGCACCTGTAATTATATTTTATTTTGTATTTATTCTATTCAAACTGTTATCACTGATGCTGTCGGCTGGCATGTATACCATGACCGGTGTTTACTAGTCATCTGAGAGTCTTTGGACCTTCAACAATGAAAATGTAACAGCAAAAGTATATTTCAGTCTATAACGTTTTTGTGTGTTTTTCTTTCAGGTTGTATTTCAGTTTGACGATGAAGAGGCGTCCGTTGTTCCATGTCTTGAACACAATTCTTCCTGATGTCCTTGCTGGCTTCTTTGATTGTACTTGTTTTCAAACTGCCCCCATTGCTGGATCGATACTTACCGGGATACGTAATTGCCAGTGTCGCGTTACTTAAGAGTATTAAAGTATCTAGCCTACTTTACACTGAAGTATTTTATATTATCTCGAGGAACTTATGAACATTGTATGTCCTAAAGCTATTAATGTCAGCTGATTAACCTTCTATGACGCTGATTTTGTTGACGAGCAAAATGAGTGGAGCTTATCAAGAAATACCAAATCAGTGTGGTCAAATGATGCCTCAGATTTACGGTATTGTATTATGCATTTCTTGTATTTTTTAGTTTCTTTACATCAATATGTCGAATTGATTTTGTAACAGTGTTGAAATTTTAAGCAGGTAATAGTTCGCAATACCGGTTCTAATTATCGATCTGTTGAACGATATAATGAAGATTGCCCAAAAGACGAGTGAATAAAATATTAAGCTAAGACATAGATACATCTGTAGGTCGGTGAATCTTAATGCTAGAAATACTTGCGAAACAAAAATGATATTAAACGTTTCCTTTGAAGGAATAATAATTGATCCCAAAATGTGTATCCTATTACATAGACAAATTTTTAAAGTTTTGTTCGGACATTAAAGTTAATTTGTTTTCTATTTTTACTATTAAAATCTGTTTTAACCACTAGACGATTAATGCTCGTCTTACCCAGCACATTAACTTGTGCTATCTTGGTTGCAAAAATTATAGTAAGATTTCGTTCATCTATTTGTACCATGTACTGTATTTTACTGATTGCACTGAACATACAACAGCTGACCTTCAACAATGACAATGTAACAGCGAAAGCTTTATTTGCCTGCAATCTATATTCCACTTATTTTGTAATTTTTCTTAATCAAATTTTATTGTCATATTTCACGATAAATTAGGCGTTCGTTGTTCCATGTCATTTAACACAATTGCCTTCATTGTTGATAATGGATGGTCTTTGTTTGTATTTGTTATCAAACTGCCCCAAGTATAAGTTTACTAAATAACATTCAGTCATTCTGATTGTATACTTACATGACTTTTGTAACTATCAACGACTAGGAATCTACACTGAGTTATTGCATGCAGTTATACAGTTTGGAACTATTGTAAAATGAACATTGCAATCATTGGAAAGCATGATTAATGCCAGCTGATTTAACTTTCTATATCATACTTTGTTTTCTTGCCGAGCAAACTCTAGTTATGAGTAGTATGCACTTATATATTACCGGATCAGTTGATACGTGATGTCAGATACAGTTGTCTTACCTTGAACATTCCTAAAATGTGCCATATCAGGCATCGGTCATAATAGTCCTTAGATTGCTTTTCAAACCGCTTGAAATCTTAACCATGAATAGTTCGACCGTTCTAATTATCAATGATTGTTTGTTTCCAGTCTTATGGATATGCCGTGTAAATGACGTTATTGAATAAAATATTCCCAAAACCTACTGAGTACATAGCATACCTTTGTAGGTTATTTCGAATCATTAATAAGTAGGGGATACTTGAAATAAACCAAAATATAACTATTTAATTTTTCCTTTCAAGGATAATACTTAATTATATAAATGTAAATCAAGTTAACATTCAACTTTTTCAAGTGTGGACATTAAAATGTCATAATCTTCTCTTCTTTTTCACTTCAAAAGCATACCGAACGTAACGATACTGGAACCACTAAACGATACGATGACGTCCTTAAAATGACGTCTTGTGCTAGCCTGTTGCTTTCTGATGTAACGTTTCCCAAGTTCGACTATTAATAATTTGAAACAAGCTCAACAAAAAGTAGAGTATTAAAACATACAATTAAACAGAAAGACTGTCCTGGTATGCGATGTAATATTCTACGTTAATTCCATTATAGTGATTGTTACACCAAACATAGTTAGTTCCATACTTCGTAATTGCCCATTTCCGGTGAAATTTATACAGGATAATTGCCTTGATTTTGATAATAGGATCACGGTCATAGTTTCATTAATATCAAAGCAAGTATATTTTTACTAAATGGCGCAGACACTGATTGTAACCTAACTACTTTTGTTTTTCAACGATAGGAATCTAACCTGAGTTATGCATCCGTTCTACAATTTTTTGTTTATTTTATGGTTAAAAAACTATTTTTATTGGTCAGTTTGATTTGCTATATTTCATTGAAAATCGATACGTTATCGAAACATAGAACAAACTAACTCTTTATGATAGTGTTCAACTTAAATTAAGTGAAATTACACCAGTGCCAACAGATGTTTTCTGTTTATTTTATGCTTAAAACTCTATTTTTATTTCAGTTTGTTTCGATAAAACATCTGAAAATCGCATCAAACGTCAGCTTAAAAACTTACAACTAAATGACGTAATTTAAACGACGTTTTTGTCGCATGTTCTTCTGGCATAAATAGCTCGGTATACTTTTGACGTAAATCCATGCTTCAGAGTGTAAAAACAGTCAAAAATAAAACTGAGTACATCCATCCTTTGAAAACGTGGATTATCACTTTTATCTTTAATGAGAAAACTCTATAATTCACTGGAAAACATAAAATAAAACGTGATATTACATTATCCTCTATATATGTTTTGATAATTACGAAATTTATTAGAATAATAATCACTTTTTGAAGAATACAAAAATATTTGAATAAAAGAAAGCTTTTTACAAATACAAATAACACGAAAGTTTATAATATTGATCTTTAACTCCACTAGTTGTGATATATATCCAACCTGTTTGTCATGCAAATGATCCAAATGTTATCAAACATCCATAAATGAACATTTAATTGCAGCAAACTCAACAAATTATATTCTACACTGGTATCAGTCCTAAGAGAGGATAATTGTTGGTTTCGGTGTAAGATCACGTTATAATTTCACCGAGTGAGCACCAAAAGTGATATTTTCACGAGTGGCGCAGCCACGAGTGAAAATAACTACTTTTGGTGTTCACCAGGGAAATTAACGTCAAATTACACCGATACCAACAATTTTTCTGTTTATTTTATGGTTAAACTTTATTTTTATTTGAGTTTGTTTCTATAAAACATTGAAAATCGGGAAACGTATCGAAAACATAGAACAAATAACTACTTTTGGTGTTCACGTAGTGAAATTAACGTGAAATTACACCGATACCACATTTTCTGTTTATTTTACGTTAAAACTCCATTTTTATTTCGTTCATTTCATTAAAACAAGTTCAAAATAAGGGAAACGTCATCATAAAACATACAACAAAGAGTCATTAAAAGATCGTCTGGTCTCCAGCATGAAATAACGCTCCGTATACTTTTTGACGTAAATCCGGGCTTCGAGTGTAAAAACAGTGAAAAATAAAAATGGTAATCCACTGTTTCAAAACTGTGGATTATCACTTTTATTTCACTGAGAAAACTCTATAATTCACTGGAAAACATAAAATAAAACGTGATATTACATTATCCTCTATATATGTTTTGATAATTAAGAAATTTATAGAATAATAATCACTTTTGAAGAATACAAAAATATTTGAATAACAACAGAAAGCATTTTTACAAATACAAATAACAACGAAAGTTTATAATATTGATCTTTAACTCCACTAGTTGTGATATATATCCAACCTGTTTGTCATGCAAATGATCCAAATGTTATCAAACATCCATAAATGAACATTTAATTGCAGCAAACTCAACAAATTATATTCTACACTGGTATCAGTCCTAAGAGTCATTACCTAATGTCTTTTCCGGACATTTATCAACATTTTCACAGTTCACCTTCCTTTGACTTTTTGATAGAGATACTTTTCTAAGAGAAATGGACTTCTAGAGAAAAAACACTTCTCTCAATCTCAACAGACTTTTATAAGTCTACACATACTCGTATGTATTTATTTAGATTAATGTTTTACTTTGTTAATAAATTTTTGTTAAGTCCGTTTTGTTTTTCATTTAGAAATAAACCATACGTATATCATATGATACATACATATTACCATTTACTTCTTTTCAGCAACATATTTGACAATAATTTTAATGCTGAGCACCTTGTCTGTGATATTTACAATCGTGGTGTTAGACATCTACTTCAACCACGACGATGACGAGGAGCCCCCAAGTTGGGTACAATCTCTAACTAGAACAGTTCTAGTGAAGATATCTATGTGGAAAGGTAATAGATAACCATGTTTACATATTTTACTCTACTGGCATTTGTTCGAAATTGCGAAAACCTATTCACATAAATGAAGAGTTAAATAACTTCAAACAGCTATATATATTAACATAAAGAATTAGGTTATAGCCCTCTTTTAACCATATATGCATCTGCAAATTTCGGTTCCGAATTCTACGTTTGAAGTTAAACTTCCATATCATTTTCTAACATTGTCTCCACATTACAATTAGGACATGCATATGATTATAATAGTATTTCTCCGAAAGCATATTGCCATAATGCTCTTATTTTCTATTAAATACAGACCGGAACAAAAAGGGTAGGTTACCAAAGTACTCTCAACGGTATATTATTCCATTAAACCCTGGGAAACTGTGATGACTGTACTCTTGAAATGTTAAATGAGGTAAATTCATGCCTTTCACATAGGTTTCTTGACATTGTCATAAGGATCAATCAGAACCATGGTTAAACCGCGTTAGGGAAACATTAATTGGCGCATAAATGCTTATAGCGATGTGTTAAACAGATTTGTGCTCACCGTCCGATTGCAATTTTATTTGATCGCCTTAATGGACAAAAAATCAGGCAGGCTATTAGGCATACTCTTCTGGATAGACTTGCCCTTATTTTTGTAAGCATCATTCTATAAAAATAGTGTGAATATTTGTACGAAGTCTTGCCAGCCAAATTTCACCACGGTATAGACGGAGACAAGCTGCTAATTAACCGTTTTCCTTCTTTAAACAAACCTGTTCCCGTTAAGGGTCAATTTTGAAATGTTAAATGCATATTTCACATAGTGCGGGGAAATATATTTAGCTGAGAATATTAAATCTTGTTCAGGTCACCAGATGAGTCAGATTAAGATTAGGCTTGGGTGACTTGCTATATTCTTATTCTGTGGTGTTGTGTTCAACCAAATTATCAAGACACAATTATTTCCTTTTTGACACACCTTTCTGGTATTTGATACTAGTTTCGATGGGAATTTTTAAATCTTGCTCAGGTCACCAGATGAGGTCAGATTAAAAATACCTAGTTCAATACGTCACAGGCTGTTTATTAAGAAAGAATTTGTAGCAGCACCATTTTAAGTGAACACGTTTCATTGTCATTATATAAAACATTAAGCAATGTTTAATAACAGTGATAAAGATTGCTTTGTTATTAAGTTGCAGAGCTGGTTTATTTGATATCTAATGCCTTGTTTGTTATGGATACTGCAGTAACGCAAAAGCTTCTACATAGTTTTGCAGTTATAAAAGACCTGTAACACACATATTCGTTCATACTATGTCCGCTTGGTTCATTTTTGAAAGGTTTAACAACGACATTCATTAATCATTTAAGTCTGTTTCATAGTTTTCCTTGTTGATTGTATGCATATTCGTTATGAAAATGTTTCAGCATCACACATTATGCACATATTACAAATTTCTCTATTTTTGCATACATGTATACATATTTTTTTTTGATAATCGTTTACCGATTTCGTAACCGGTTAATCGTTCGTTCGGTCGGTTAACCGGTTATAATCGTTTACATCCCCATTTGTTTTCCATTTTAAGAAGCTTTCTTATTCAATCGTTATCATTTATGATTTTTTCTAACATATTGCATGTCTTTTTCATTATTATTACATTTAAATATATTTTCCTAATTTGTGAAACGCCTGCAAATAATTTTCATAATTGTATACAGCTTACATACGCTGTATAACACACACCTACTGTTTGTATTTTACACAAGGCCATTTTGACCCCTTCATATGTTCGTTATTGTTTTTATGTATCATGTATATCTATATCACTTAGCCGTTGGTTGATACATTGAATATATCGCATTCATTCATTAAGCTTATATAAGAACTTAAATGTTTGGGTACCTTCAAACCAAATGATCTCTAGCAAACAGATCCACATAAATATATTATACAGAGTTAAAGTAGCCAACACTGACAAACAGTGGTGGACAGGATATACAACTACATTGTTACAGTAATAATAAGGTACTTTATGTTTGAACATATCAACAACTACATGTATAAACATATAGACTCGACACTGGGACGTGTTCCGATAAGGGCTTTAACTAAAAACTTTATACTTGAAATACCCTGGAAGTAACAATGCCTTTCGTTTGATACCAAACACAAAATTCGATAGTTCGTAAGATATGTAAATACACCTAGGAAGTCAAGCTATAAACTGTTTTGATTTTTGACAGATACCATTTTTTTTTTAATTGTTTCAAAGTCCCGTCTAACTTTTTGACCTCGCCAAGACCCCAGTATGACTCCCATGCATATTGTACCTAACAATTGAAAATCTAGGGAGGTTATGATATCCCAGTTAGTTTTGTCCAAAATATTATGATTATTTAGCAAAAGTTTGCAAATACGTACAGTAAACCAGTTAAATACATTTGAATACAGACACTGCGAATAAAGACCAGAGGAGATCACCGTGCACTATTCATATAGTAGACACTTTGATAAAGACCACCTGGAACAAAGACCACATTTTAGTTCCCAACTTTTTTTTCCTAGTTTGATTCCAAAAAAAAAGACAAACGTTTCCAGCGTATATTTGTGCTTGAACCACTTTTCCTCGTGGTTAGTCAATAATATTTATAAATATGTTTCTACACTAGTAAATTTGATACATAGAAACAGATGATAAAACCTCTTTCAAGTATTTTTATTTCAGAGAAGTAAATGTTAGTTAATATTAATGCACAATCAAACATGGGTTGCAATATTCCAGGATATAGAAGGAACACCTTTAAAAGATGCTTCCACAAGCTCGAATGACTTCTTACAAATACACATTTGTATAAAGTTTAAACATTATAGGGCCAGAAAACACAATATAAGCTTTTACATATAACATCCTTCTTATAGCTGCTGTAAATAGTAAATCCTGCATAGACATTACATGATGAACCGATCTCATAAGCAAAACTACTGAATCAATGTTACTGCAATAACTCATCTGTTTGATTGGAAATTTATATTTTGAAGATTTTGACAAACACTCTAAGCGATAGGGCTGTTAACTTTAGTTAAAGTAAAATAAATATGTTGTATACAGTAAACACAAACCTCACCATCAATGGTTAAAAGTTTTCAATTGTGCATGTAACTTAGTATGTTAAGCAGTTGTTTTTAAAAACATTCATATTACGTTTTAGTTAAAGCGCCTGTTGACAACTAATTTGCATTATAAGAAAAATATTTCCTGACAAGCGAAAATACTACGCAAATTATCAGTTAAGTTTTTCCAATGTTGAGACCAAACGTTATGCGAAAGTGTAAAAGAAACACAAACTGACCTTTCATTTTATTCAAGATTTTTTTTAAATTCCTTTTTTTATATATATTTTTCAATCGATTATACTATTAAAGGTGAACGATGCTGCAGAAGGCAAAGACAAAAAGTCAATCCTAACATTACAAAGGAACATTCGATGGCTAGTACCACAGACATTAAACTACCTCTGGATGATTTTATCCAAGACAAGAACGCTAGAACACGATACAGAGGACATAAAACAGATATAATAGACGTTAAGCCGGTGGAAGCTGAAGATGGTGTAGATGGTGTAAAGGTGTACTCATGGAAAGAAGTTGCTTTGATATTAGATAGATGTTTTATGTACTTGTTCATACTCCTTACGGTTGTAACAACTGTTGTTTGTTTGGGTGTACTGGCATCAAAATAGTTCTGTAAACGGAATGATTCTGAGATAACAGAGATACTAGCAGGCCTTACACACATGCGTCCTGTATTTTGTGAATATACTTGACCAGCGACACGGGAAAACGGGCCTTCGTACAAAATACTTGGAAACTAGCTTTCTTGCATATTTTGAACAAACAATATTTCAATATCAATATGGGAAAACTTCGTTACTTACGTCAAGTATATACAAAATTACAACATTCTGAATAAGTAAACCTAATAAGGCGTCATTGTTCCTCTACAAATTTTTTTTGGTTGCAACATTATATACTCTTCCGATATATATCATATCTGGTAAAATATTTCATGTCTTCTTTCCACGATATATTTTTTCATAGGGTATAACCAAAAAAAAAAATGATCATTTCGAATCGCTGTTGCCATAGTAATGGTTGTGAAGGTTTTGAAGCAAATAGTATGTTTCTGTGGAGGAAAATATAGTGGCTATCAATTATAAACATTGGTTTTGCATTTAAAGAGGGTGACAAATGTAATTTTTGTTGTTTGCATTTTTGTCAATCAGACATGTCCGAAGGCACAGTCTTGTATCGGTGAAGGAGTACCTTCAGGAGTGTATATTAATTTCTCCCCAATTTGAGTTTTTTATATTTGTATTGCATTTGTTCACAACAGGCGTTCTAAATTTATTTCTTGAACTTCGTGACTTCGTTATGACATTATTCACAGTATTTTTAAATACAAGTACAATCCATTTCATTACGTTTTTTAATCAAATGGCCAAGTCGTGTGACTGCCGATAAAAAACAACCGATGCAGGTAACATTAAACTTACATAGTATAAAACTGATTTTGATGATATGTAAATCTCTTTCAATTAACGATGTTATATCATCAATTTATTAAATTATTCTGAACCATTGTATTGTAAATATTTGTATAAATGCATACTTCATTTCCACACCAGTCGCTCAAACATGTAAAAACGAAAATAAACTTGTTAATCAAATTATTTACATTAATTTTTTGAGAATTGAAATAATTAATGATCAACATTTCAATATAAATGGTATAATATCATTTTGTCGTTTATTAACAACATGTTTTTACTGAGTTCTTTTTATTTTATCAATGTAAAACAGTTTGATAGAAACAAACATTTGAGACTAAATGTACGTTAGATGTACCAAAAAGGTAGTCTTAGAGTTTTCATATACAAAACCTTCTATACACAATGGGCCATAGGTGACATTTTTACAAAAAAAATATAGTGAAATAGAGTATGTACAGTTTTCTCTCAATATTTCTAAATACTAAATACATAGATAAACATAGGAGTAGATAATAGCGGACTGTCAGGAAAAATGTTACTACACAAGGAATGACATTCACTTTTTACCTTTAATAACCGACAACTTTGGGTGGGGTACATGTACTTTGATGTGCAGTACTATTCAAGCTGGTTGCGTGTATGTCTTTTCATTTGTTTTCTTTACAAGAAAACACTTGAACATTGTATTACATGTACGACCTTAATAATGCATTTCATTTGTAAAGCTTTTGATTGGTAATGTTGATTTTTGATTATGCCCAGGGCGCCTTATAAAAACTTTCCTTTATTTTTTTTAAAGGGTGCATTAATTTTGTGAGAAAAGAAGGTCTGATTGACGTACGTATTTTGCATTTTTGTGAAGTGGAGTGAATGGCTAGTTAAAGTTAAAAGTTTCAAAAGTTCTTAACTACTTCCCTGTGGGCATCGCATCCAACATCCTTAATCAAGGATATATGTTGCCTTTCTAAAATGTACGATGCTGCATTAAATGGATTTAGTTTTTAGTAAGCTTTTAATGTCCTGCTAGTTTATCACAAAAATAAGACAAAGTTATTATTTAATTCACTTATCTGTTGTTATGAGTTCTTCGTTGCCATGCTTTACCATTTTGCTCACAGGATAAATGGTAAGCCAAAATCCATCCTGACTTTAACAATTGTTGTTAAATGTTATTCACACATTCATTTTGCTATGGGCATTCTCCATTATGTAGGTCATGAGGCCGACGCACTTTACTGCCTGTCAAACGTAAACGACTGCAGAAATAAGAGTGACATGCTTTCAAGGGTACAGTGTTGAACTGATTAAATTGACATACTAGTGTTAATGAAATATTGTACAATAAAGGTATAGAATAGCCCGATGAACCATAGTACTTTGAATGAAAAGAATAGTCTTATATATTCAATAACACGTAATCTTTTGAAAGTAAAGTTTTACGTTAGAGAGATGGATAAATATTTCATATCGCTTTCACATCACCAGTAGCGGAAGTGTTTACTATGATATCGTTAAAGTTCCTTATGCACTGCGGTGGAAACCACTTGCAATATTTAAGTAACATCCTACGATAAAGTCAATTAATCCTTTAAGGTCAATGTCAGAACTGAACAGAAATGAGGGGCCGCTAAACAGCCCTTAGAGTCCGCTATTCAAAATTCTTTTCACAGCGAAAATAAGAAAAATATACCAGGATTCTACACCCTTTCAGAGCATCTCTTTAGCGATTATTTACGGCGCGAAAAGACTCCCAACCTTGCGTCTCCTTCGGCCATAATAACATGAAATAGTTATTATCACCGTATGTTTATAACAGCAAAATACAATGCCCAACATAAAAACAGGTTTAAGCTATTTATTTGCAAAAGTTTGCCTAACTATTAACACTTTAACAATATCAATATCTAACCTTAGAAACTGAACAAAGTCTCGCGACGTGTATAACACTTTGAAGTCTTAATTTGTGGATACATCACTCTCTCAAACAAATGTAGAAGAATACTTGAGTTTAATCGATTAACACTGGAAAAAAATCTGAAATCTCTATAAAATTTTCCATCGATAGCTTGAATACGAATTTAACAGTTGCCTGCACCCATTAGCTATATTATACAACTCCGTTTCAATTTCGATTATTATTTCCAGTATTTCAGAAGCGAAATTATTAACTATTGATCCCTTCAACTTAAAAAGGAATGTTGCTTTCGAAATAAAAAGGCTTCTTATAAAGTGGTTTTTATTTAACATATATCGTCCTCCTTGTGAAAAATTCATGTATACATCTTGAGCCGAGTACATTTTTAATCACGATGGTCAATCAAATGGACGAGGAAGTAAATAACTTGGAACTTGCGCAATATTCGAATAAGAATAAAATACATATTTACGATAAATGTGTTATGTTCCTTTTCGAAACAGAAATAGAAAAATAAATCAAATTGGCTTTGAATTATATAAAGTTGCGGTATCATAATATGTTTATTATAAGGGTGCTGCCATGTACGCTCAAGATGTATTGCCTTTACTGTGTATACGGAACGAAACAATATTAAAAAATGCGTACGTAACGTAGAAATTTGTCATGCATTCTTTTTAAAAAAGTTATTAAAATGTTTGCTAAAAACTCTGTAATATCGATTGCAATATTATATCAGAGAAAATATAAGTAGAATACTGTAAATGTGAACAAAACATGTAAAATGAAAAAAATCAAAATAACTTTTTGTTATTTATTATTATAACCTACGGATAGCTGAGAGATGATAAATATCTAGACACACACCACAAACACCCTATAACTTTTTTGTATAGCAGAAATAAGTACACGCAAAGAAGAAACTTTTATCATACAAGCAGCCTAACACGAATAACAGGTAATGATCAATACACTGACATTGAAAACGATTACAATTTAGATGAGAATGAAATATAAGAAAATGGCCGTAAAAATGTTAAACGGGAAATGTTTTTTTAAAACAGTATGTTTTCGTAATAATAAAAACGTATGTTAAAGACCGTAAATGCAAATACAGTTAACAAAATGTCGTAAACAAAGCAAGATATTAAAAGTAATAAAATTCAAATAACTAAACAATAAATAGATCTTAAATGAAAGCTTCTTAATCGAAAAATACGAAGTGTTAACAACAATATATTTTGACAATAATAAAACGTATGTAAATGACCGTAAATACAAATTTAAATAACAAAATGTCGTTAACAAAGAAATCTATTGAAAGTAATAAAATTCAAATAACTATACAGTATATAGATCTTAAATGAAAGCTATGTAATCGAAAAATACGAAGTGTTAAAAACAATATGTTTTCATAATAATAAAACGTATGTAAAAGGCCGTAAATACAAATTAAATTAACAAAATGTCGTAAACAAATCAAGATATTAAAAGTAATAAAATTCAAATAACTATACAATATATAGATCTTAAATGGAAGCTACATTGTATATAATCGAAAAATACGAAGTGTCAAAAACAATATGTTTTGACAATAATAAAACGTTTGTAAAATACCGCAACTACAAATAAAATTAACAAACTCTCATAAACAAAGCAAGATATTAAAAGTAATAAAGTTGAAATAACTATACAATATATAGATCTTTAATGAAAGCTATATAATCGAAAAATACCAAGTGTTATATCTATTAATGTTACTCAAAAAAATGAATATATCTTATCAACAATATGAGAAGTGTACATGTACAAAATGTACTAAACTAAATTGAATAAAGCTAAAAGATATTCGGTTTTGAGAAAGTAAGTAATACTTTCACAGTTTTCATTTATACAAGATTCTAACAAATATCGAAAGTCTGAGACTCCAGCCTGAGAGAAGTACCAATCTATGCGTCCAGTTTTAACAGTATTGAACCGTATGGTCCATTTATACTTAAGCACATATCCAGATATATCTATAGATTTATGCCCGATTATTTTCATCCTTTGTAACCTTTGCTACCAGCTCTCGAAGAAGAATTCCAAAGTGGTTGATGTTATCTGTCAAGACTTTCTCGTCGTTTGAGATGAATATTTTCGAATCCAAAATGATGTTAACTCTATGTTTCTAATAATGTAAAATATTATGATTAAAGACAATGTGTAACGTCTGAGATTCAGGGCATAAAAACAAAAATAATATCAAACAGGGAATGCCACGTACCAAACGCGCCTCCCAAGGCCCCACAAAACCTTCGGGTGTGGCGACAAGACGGCAGATATTGTCAAGGTGATTATTGGTTTTAACATTTTTTTAACCCCCTTCCCCAACAAGGTTCTGCACATGCTATAATGATGTAACATGATGCCATCTTGAAATTCAGCATTATCTGTTACGTTAACAAAATAACGAAGCATGATTCTGCATCTCTTAGAAAATACACAAATTAATTAGCGGATACATTATTTATCAACCTCTGTTTGGACTTTTAATAAGGTGCAAACACATCGTAATAGATAGAAGTAATATTTTCACTTTATAAAATGAAAAAAAAAATACATGGAAAATGTCTGATAGATCAGACATTCTGAATGGACAACTGCACTTTACCGGTACATAGAGGGACGTGAAGCCTGCAATTCAGCGCTAATCCCGCCTCTTTAGGCGCCTCTTGCGCCTTATTATTTTGAAAAAAATAGATCATAGATTAAACAAGTACATAAAAAAAAAATTATTTGACATTTTATTGCACATCAAATTCGGTTCGGTTCCGCCATTTTGTTTTCGAAATTTTTTATAGTCACGTGACCCGTAAATTGACGTTTAAATAGGTCAGTGGTCGTGACTAAGATAGTTTGTAAACAAACACACAAAAATGTATTTGAAATGTCAAAAAGTGCTATAATCTATGGTATTACATGTTCATACGAAATTTGGAGTTCAACAAAAAATAATTTAATAACGAGTAAATAAATGTTTAAATACTATTAAGGATGTCATGCAAATTCGACCGCCACTGCCGGAATTCGAACCGCGCGTCTCCGGATTACCGGTCCGTCGTGCTAAACTCTACACAACAGCGGCACGTCAAACCTTTCATGACAAATTACGTTATATACAAGACGTATGCACCAGAATGGTGCGTTTTCTCTTAACGTCTCACAGATAGAAGTGCCGAACGGCTTACCAACTTCCCGGGACAGGAGAATAGTATCCATATCTTTTAATCCCTTGAAGGATTTTTATGAAAGTACATACAAATCATACAAGACAATGTGCTGAATTATTTTTTCAACCCCGAAGCTCAAGGTCAAGGTCACACTTTGGGGTCAAAGGTCATGCGAATATATCTTCCTAAATGCTTTGAAAGACATCGTTGAACGTTGGGCCGATATTTTACTTCAAGGTGGCGATCATGATCAAGGTCTCATATACGAGCCAAAGTTCGTTTAACTATACCTCATAAACCTTTTGAAACATTTACATGAAACTTAGGTCTAATGTTCAGATTATTAAAATGACATGCAGAACAAAATGTTCCAACTGTTCTAGTTAAAGGTCAGTGTCACAATTAAGTGTCAAAGACAATGCGACTATTTGAAGGTTTTTCGTGAAACTTAAGTCAAATGTTCACCATAAAAAGATGATTAGTAGAATGTGTATTTAAGGCTATCTTGTTAATCATAAAGTGATTGAGATTAGGATAATGAGAGAAAGCCGTTTCTAGTGACATGATGCGTTTGCGGGGCTATTTTTTATCTTATTCAATGATCGGTTTAGATTTGAATAGGACTTTGGGGTAATTGTAAAGGAAATTTAGTAGAAGTATTATTTAATTATGTATTTTTTGCAACTCGTCCGACTTTACATATTTTAAGTTATTTCATATGTGTGTACCCGTAAATTATTGTTACGAAAACCCTTTCTAAGGTGACATATATGCTTGTTTCACTTATTAAAGTTTATTAAATAAATTAATATTACTTTTTTAGTTGTGATTTGCGTGTATTTTGTAAATCTTAAAACTGATCTGGTGGATTTTTGTGCAATTTTGCTCTTTTTCGTGTTGTACATGTCTTTTGTTGTGTTTTGACTTATCTGCCCTTGCGTATTTGTTCGTTTTGATGCTGATTTGGTCTTTTCGCATTTTACTTTTTTACAATCTTACAAATAGTACTGAAATATTGTACATTACCTTTGTCTTGCTCATTTTAACATAAGTTGTGTTTGTCGACAGCTTATTGATGGCTATTGAAGATTCATGCAACAGACTTAGAAACTTTGAAAGGTGAAAGCCAACGGCAAGTACAGTGACAGTGTAAATAGGCTCATCCTGTTGCAGCAAATTTCTCACATTTTGACCAAGACGTGCAAGGTCGGTTCTTGGTCGAATAGACCTGATAAAGTTTTGATACATAAGAATTGCAGAGCCCGTTTCTGAAATGCAAAATATAAAATGTTTGTGTATTAATAGTCAACAAATCAATCATGGTGAATATGGCTTTAACAATGGCTTCCGTTCACATGTTTGTGTATATTACACCTTAAATTGGACCCGTTAAATGTCACTTATGTTAAACTATGTATTCTAATAGCTGAAATTTGGAGGATTACCTTTTTGTATTTCAAGTTTATTCTGCTCCTCTGTATTCGGATTAGAACTCTGTAATCAGAAAATTGTGATCACATAACAACGACTGATTAGGTTCTTTTATTTTATGTGTTAACCAAATCTATTGTGAAAAGACGTTTGCTGTTTTCAACATATTTCCTTTTAATAATCGTTGTTTAAGTTTGATTACATTTGCCGTCTTCTATAAACACATTTTAGTATAGTGTTTTTATGCTACGCATGTATCGAAGGCACAGTAGGACGGACCGACCGACCATTATCTTATAAAATAGTTTTGCTTTTAAAGCCAAGATTACCTGATTGCCAATAATCACACTGAGCGTGTAAAGAATCGGATTCAAAGCCGAATTTAACGGCAATATGAAAACAGCCGCCCATGCATAAACATCACCAGAAATAGGATATCCGTTCAGTGCCATTAAACCTGTGTGAAGGATTATGATGTTCAATTAGAAATGCGCCAAATTAAACCCATTTCTACTTATGTTATATAATATCTTGTGATATTACATAATGTTACTTTAAGAAAACTTGAGGAATGTTATACTATCCTAGCATTAAACTTTGTGGGTTTGATTTGTACCATATAGCTGTTTTCGCTTCATGTAAGAAACTCGAAATATATTTAGAAACATGGATATATATCTTAAAAAGATGCAAAAAGTAATAAGCTCGAAAATAGTTGATTAGGTTCCGTGTCTCTTTTTTTACTGCTAAAATACTTGTAAATTTCTGTATTGGAGAATAATAAATTGCAGCTAAACGTCTTTAATACATCTCTATACTAGAAGTGAATGAGATATTGAATTATTTATCATGGAAGTATATCGCATTTTACTTCATGCATTGTTCATTGAAATCTCGATAGTTCTATACAACAAAAACGTTTGTAAATGTACCCATTAATCCTATTGGGAACCAACACAAGAAATCGGACGATGCAACAACAAGTAGACGCTTTGCAACCTGTAGATCTCTCTTCCGTGCGTTTTGTGTCTTCATTATTCCAACGGCTGATTTTCTAACCTCAGAAAAGATAAATAATTGTCCAAAAGCTACAAGAAAAAACGTGCAGAAGTTCAAACCGACAAAAATGGAGACAGAATACATCCAACCAGGGGGTTTGTCCCTAGTTAAAGGTAGAGCGATACAGACGGCAGATCTTGAGTAGAACTTTCCCTCAAAGTATCCTGTAAACACAACAGGAATGATTGCGATAAGTACTGCAACAGCCCATGAAACAATGCAACATACATATGCCTTTTTTTGATCAAGTCGTTTTGTTCCGAATGGATACTTTATAACCAGGAGTCTATCTAGTGTTATCAAACAAACGAACATAACACTTGCTTCGGAAGATACGGTCGATAGAATTCCAGCGGTCACACACCAATTACTATGCCTCCACTTGTCATCAACGTAAATATATCTGCAATTCAATATCAGAAAGTTTTATAAAGAATTGTATGTACAACATAATAGCAATAACACTTAACACTAGATATTTGGTGATCTACATAAAACATTTTTTGGAATATTTATTATATCATCGAATTGTACAACTACGACTTAATAATTTAAAGGAAATCAATTGTCAAGAAACTGCTTATGTATTTAAATAATAATACTGAGGCAAATACTTCGAAGGAACAGAAATGTCAGTTCGAAGATTTTATAACGAATTAAATTTTGGTAATTATTAATTCCGTATACTGTTGCAACAAAAACGAAACCGGTAACTTGAAGTTGAACGGTAAAAGTGAGTGTATACATGTGAAATCTATGTTCATTCATTTAAAGACTTCCAACTAGATCTTGATACTCTAAACCATCTGAGTTTCAAGTTCATTGTTCGTATTCCAGGGGGACTTTACTTTTATAATGGCATATTATCAACGTATTTTATCTTACCTATCACGGTAAAGTGCATCCACTACTGCTATCATTATAAGATACATCCCCATTAGAAAATCAGCTCCGGCTAGATTCGTGACAAAAATACCATATCCAATTTTCAGCCTTTTTTGATCGTACAGAAAGCGATATAAAATTGATCCGATATTTCCGAAAATTGCAGTTGTTCCCACAATCCATAGCACTGCTTGAAGTACTGGATGTCTCATCAGGTCTGCACAAGATGAAAATTCGTTCTTTTGCGGGAAACAGTTACTTTCGTCTACAGTACATGGACGTATACAGCAGAATTTGAAAGCTGACGTTTTCAGTTCTTGTAGCGATGAAACCCCATCAAATATACGCTTGTTGAAAATTGAAATGTCATTTCCTCGGAAATCAATTTTCTGTACTGAAGTGCCGTTGAAAGCATAGTCCTCTATCTCTCTTATTTCATTGTATGAAATATTGATTGATTGTAAAGTCAGATCAGAAAAGGTGAAAGATGAAATTTTCTTCAGTTTTGTCCCTGTTATCCGCAAGTGTTTTAAACTTTTCAAGCCAAGAAATGCCGTCGATGATATCAATTGCAATTCGAAGTTACCGTCGAGGTTTAGAAAAACAAGATTATCTAAATTTCTGAAAAGGCTATTTGGTAATAACGCTATTCTGTTGTAACCGATATCTAAACATTTTAAGCTGTTTAAATATAAGAACCCGTTTTCACTTAGACTTTCAATTTCGCAAGAAGACATGTTTAGTTTCGTCAAGGAAGAGAAGCGGAACATGCTTTTCGTTAGCACGTCTTTTAATTCTTGATTCTGACTCATGTCGGCAATCCGAATGTCCAAAGACAGCGATTTAGTATCATTGAATGTCAGGTTAGCTGCTCTACAATTTACGGTGTAACCAATACATGTACAGTTATGTGGACAAAGGAAATCACAAAG
>JAFMSR010000009.1:48068606-48141172 GCA_022818135.1 Saxidomus purpurata | reverse complement strand
GATATTACATCAATATCATTCACTCTGAAATATACGGGATAGCTTAAAGACAAGTAACAAGGGAACAAAACTAACGTTAGCTTATACTAATTTATTTTAGTTCGATTGTTAAGAAAGCTTGCAGCTTATCGAGTCACTCTCGAGTCCGCTTCCTGGAAAAAACAGTACTGGTGTCATATGAGGAGTTACGGTCGTGACCCAAGTTGGGCTCGAACCCTCAACATCAGAAGGCCCTTAGTCTCTGTAGATGTCACAGTTACTTTTAGCAGTCACATTACTAAAATAGATGCCTTACTGTTGAATATTTTACGGTTATTATAAAGAGAAAAACATTTGCTAAGTTGCTTTGGCATTTGACAGCACATGTTATAAACATAGCGCAATATTTTTTTTAATGATACTGCAAAAACTTCTCTACAACAGAGAAAATACATGCCGTTAGAATTGTGAATTTAATGGACAATAACGCAAAATATAAACTAGTAGAAGCAACTTAAATTGTTACATACGAGTTTTCAATGATAATTGCTGGCTTCCAAACAAGGGTTTCTTGGCTGAACAGGAACCGAATGTTATTATACGTGTTATTCAATGACCATTTCAACCTAGTATCAACCCAGTACTGAAAAATATAGACAAAATTATGTATGTGGTGATTTATTGCAAGTTGACCATTATAAATGAAACTGACTGGATATACGTTTCATGGCAGCTACATTAATCAGATATTGATGTCCTATATTTTCGGTGCCTTCGAGTCGTGTATCCAAAACTACATCCTCATTTCTAAAACAAAATTAATTTATCTCTTGAGTTTGTCTACCCGTGTATAAGATACTGTGCCCCGTAAAGAGCGTATAGTGTTGATCTATTCCTCCGTTGTCACCAAAACATGTTTAATATCAAAATCTTTTTCATATGGATCTTGTTTAAGGTTTGTGACAAATGCACGAGCCCCTCCACTGTCAATATGAAACATGGTAACGATTAGTAGTACAACTGGTAGATTTATGAAATCAGTCAAAACCAGTCTATACAATAGGTGACACCGAGATACATAAATCACAAACCTGAAAAAGAAATAACGTGTATTATATACTTACAAAGTGAAAATATGCCGTAATAGATAGTTTCTGTTCTTTTATGTCCTGTTTTAAGAGAAGTTTTATTCATATTACAGCCAAACAATAAATTAAATTAGAATAAAGGTACATTCAATACAATATGAATTCGTATTAGTAACATTAGTTATGATAATTATGGAAACTGTAATCCGTAGTTTCGAAGTAAGCTTATTTCTGTTGACCCTCATACGAACACCTACTCTAAAGTATAAATGGATTGTAATGAAAGTAGACTGGTAGGGGTCAGAATATGTTAATGAAATCGGAAGTAATACCATCAATGTGATGGAATATTGTCCAATTGAGGTCCTAAATAGCTGTATTGTTATATTATTCACAATGCAAACAAATGTAGTAGCCATAGTCAGCATACTATCATTACAAAGACATCTGACTACAAATTGCGAATTTCTTATTCTAAAAAAACATGTTTACATTAGTTGCTGTAAAATAGGTCACAGATGAAAAACTTACCAGAAAATTCAGCGATAAAAGATTCAGAGACGCTTTAACATTGACCACTTCTTTTGGTCTCTGCAAGACCTCGTAAGATTTGAACAGCATCTGTCTCAGCTCGGATTCCAACTCTATAGAATATTTTGGTGCAGAAACTTTGGCGCAGGTTGTGGCATAGAAACCTGTACCTGTATCAAAAGAAACAAACTACGGCTAATCTTCCGCCACTTGCTAACAATACTGCTGGTAATGATATAAGCTTTAATCTAATAATATTTTACACATTTCATACAGCTACATGTACTTGTTTGTGCGATGTATAACTCTAAAAAATACATTGTGCTTCCATTGTAACAGAACGGAATTACAAAACATGCTTGCAACATTTCAAACGTCGGTTGCATGTGAATAAAATAAACAAACAGTACATGTATGTAACATGCCTTGACTACTACACGAGCTTTCAATTTTGAGAAAAACATTTCTCATTGCTAAAATGCCCCCTTTAATTTACGTAACGGACTTACACGCGAATTTACCACATAACAAGAGCCATACATATGGTTCTCTGTAGAAAAGATTGACGTTATTCGGAAATTTGGTATTGCATGACTTAAGGTTCCTTCAAAGAAAGACATATACAACTTAAACTAACGTGATGTCAATCAGCAAATACTTTCATTTAACTTACATATGACACATAGTTGCACTGTAAATCTGTTACTTCCAAACATGATTGAAATTACTAAGTCACATACGAAAGCGATAAGTAGCAAGCCTATGGATGAAATGGATGGTGATTGAAAAACATCAAACCTGGGAGATATATATTGATTTTTATGAATAGCAACCTTTTGAAAGAAAATTATAATGTAAGATGTTCTAGTAATTTAACCTTTTGCGTAATAATAAGAGTAAATATTGAAACAAGTCATGGAAGAGGGTTTTGAAGTAAAACGGTAATTGTTACGTTAAAGTAAAATTTTCCAATTAATAAAGGTCTGATCTATACATAAACAAACGGTATGAACTTTGTGGATCAATTTTCTTTAAAAAAAAAACACAATAATTATATATGTTTATGTAAAATGTATTTATTGCTAATTCAATTTTCTTTAGAATCTAAATCAGGAACATAACGACTAGACTTCACAACATCGATGTTTTATCTCCCAGAGAGGGTCACGAAATGTAAAACGAGGACCACTGCACTCATTGCCACATGGCGGATCTCACGTTCATGAATAAAGCATAATGAAGATCAAGACTTCGGAATGTTTTATTCATTTCATGTGTGCTGCATGACCTCTGTTGTTTTAAACACAAATGATTATTTTTTTAAATGAAATATATAAGATCATTTAATCAATCTAAACAACAATAAACTTGTTCAAATATACATGAAAATGACGACTCCGCGAGAATGCACATTAATTTGATAACGTATGAACAAATGAGTAAGACTAGATCAACTGGCTAATGTCAACTTGTTGTATGTATTACAATAATGAATGATATTTTTCCGTAATAAATCTTTGGGGTATATTCCAGTTTAGCTGTCCCCACTATTGTACATTAAAGGTTTTGGTTTATTTTTTTAAATAATAATATATGCTGAAATGAGCAAGCAGGGCCTTGAAGGCAGCAGCCCCAAATAGTATGAGTGGGGTCTGTAACATTGACTACCTTTCTGGGATAATACCTAACCCAACATATAAATACAAGGGCAACAACCGTCACGCGCATACGTATGACTGTCATATCGCTTCTTATATGGTTACTTTTAATTCTCAAAAACCATGCGTTTTTCCCGCTGGTCTTGAGAGAAGTCATCAAAGCATAACAAAGAGCTTACTGTGCATTCAGATTAGGCCCGGTTCCTTCAGTAGTCATGCAATTCAGGGAATGCTCTCACAAAACTCCGTTTGTTTTGGTTTTACGACATCTCTTCAGACAAGCGGAAAAAACGAATGATTTGTGAGAAAGAAAAGAAACCTTTGTATTGTGGATCCACTTAGAGTAGATAAAGAAGTATACATTTTTTGAAAGTTTATAATATAACGGACCAACTCATCTGTATTTGGGGTTGTATAACGGTTCGTTTGCAAATAACGATATAAGAAACGGTGTAATAGTAATGCATACGTATGCATACGACGGTTGTTTCCCTTGTTTTTATAAATACATGTATGAAAGGTTAGGCATTATCACAAGCGAGTAGACAATGTTACAGACCGCTTTGCTTCAAATGAGAGGCTAAAAGATATCCAGTAGAGCACATATTATTATGTCAAAAACTTCGTTCCTTTCTTTTCCTGTTGCATGCTCAAACTGTACCTATATATGGGGGTTTTAGTCTTGGAATTTTACACTTTTTGGTGATTGATTGGTTACATACTGGTACACTTCAGTGACAAGTTACAATATCTGACTTTCGACCGAGTCCTTTTTATCCAGAAAGGATGGAATTACACAAACTATAATAGTATCAAAGGCATAGAAAGAAAGGTTGGTTTCTTTTCCTTCAATACTCTGTTTACATATTTCAGAATTATATGTTGCGAATTTACTTTATTATGCAACTGTCATCACGACGACCCGATAACAACGGTCTGATATTTGTTGATATTGCGACATCTGAAATCACAGGATAGCGGCCGGTGGTGTAGAGGTTAAGGTGTCTGCCGCTCATCCCGGAGGTTGCGGGTTTGAGCATCACTGGGGTCACGACCGTACCTCTTCATATGACACCAGAACTGATTTTTCCAAGAACGGACTCGAGAGTGACTCGATAAACTACAAGCTTTCTTCATAATCGAGCTAAAATGAATTAGTAATAAACTAAAACTGGACAGTGTTATTATGACACTGTCCTGACATCACGTTTTAGGTACCGCCCATTTTAGACATATAGTAAATTTTTAAAAAGAAGATCTAGGCTATTGTGGATTTCTAACACGCTACACTTTAAATTAAATTTTCAGTAGATACTTCAGGCTACAGGGGTGAGTTTCCAAAAAATATAAAATTTCTATGAATATACGCAAAAAGTACATCATATAAAATCGTACAATGGCTGCATAATTATTTTTTTAATTAAAAATAGTGTTGTTGGTATTCATTTTCTTAGATCATTATCTATTCATCTATAGCATCTTTGAAACCAAAATTCGAGAAAAAGGTGAATTTCATTTTGTCATCCTCTTCCTATTTTCACAGTTATTTCTTAATACTTGTAAGATATGAGCTAAAACGTTATAAACCGCCTCTAAAAAGTGTACAAAAGCAGGTCAACCGATTATTTTGATGTTCAACATTTCCTAAGAAGCATAACGTTAACAAGCCTCGGCTTCCCCGTCCTCGTCCAATATCAACTGTTATCAAAAGATAGTAACCTTATATTCTCTATGTAACATCATTATTGAAATAAAAATTATCTGATATACATGATACAGTCTAATAAAAAAATGCTTTAGCGTTCAAAATGATTACGTTCAAAATGCTACTACATACATTTTAGTTTTACTTCAGTTCACAAAACACTATTCAGATTAGTTTTCTTTGAACATCAATTAACAACACTTTTGAGATTGCCGAAGTGTTAACTACTATTTGAGATTGGCAGATGGGTAGTCGGCAAACGATAGATTCAATTTTTTATTTTTCATACATACAGCAAGAAGTTGAAACCAAAATAAAAAGCATCAGTTTCAATATGGATGCAACAGATAAACTTCTTTACTAGTCATTTATCACGTTTGTTCTTTTTTTCCAAATAATCCAAGTTTGACGACATTCGTGTTTTACATTTTTGTAAGTACACACCTTTATGGTCTCAATGTGTTTTTTGTCCGGATAACTTGATGTCTGCCATGAACTCCAAATGCATGGTAACGTTTTAGGAATAAACACTTATGATACAAACCAACTATATTTCATAGCAATGCTATTGTTGACAGACATTCAAGTATTGACAAAAATATTTTTAAGCACAACTGATACATGTGTTGAACAAAACTATTAATAAATTCGAAACAAATACATTTAGGTACAATAAGACATAATTTTCATACCATTTAACAGAGAACGATCTTCGGACAAGAAATTGCAAACAACAATAATTGCTATCTATTCAAGTCATGATATTGGTAGTTGGAACTAATTAACTGATAAAACTATTTGTCAAACTGTTCGACAAAATCTTTGAAATTGATGATCAATCCAGACGAGTCACATACCCTTGCCTGCGAATACAGCATTAATTTAGTTTATACTAATTCATTTTAGCTCGATTGTAAACATAGCTTGCAGCCTATCGAGTCACTCACGAGTCCGCTTCCTGGAAAAACCAGAACTGGTGTCATATGACGAGGTCATTCATGATTGATAGTCCTGTAAAATGCTAAACAACCGAATAAGATGAATGATAGTGAATCAACATAGCAGTCATAATTGCAACTGTTAACGCTGTCACAAGAAATAGGTACATGTACATTGTAATTTTATCAAGCAGTAAAGCTATTTCCTTCCATGAATATTTTTTATTTAAGGAATTGTCTTCAACGTCTTTATTTCCCCAAGCTTCTTTTCTGTCTGTATCATAACCTTCGGTAGTAGCTGTGTCTTTATCCGTGTTCTGTTCTGGGTTTTCTATAACAATTATCGGTGAATTACGGCAACAATCCACGCAGGCGAGCTTTAACAAACATGATAACGTTACAGATTGCAGCCATTGTGGGACATCTTTTTCGGACGGCGTGAAGTAAATGTTAAGGTAGAAAATGCGAAAAGTACCGAAAGTGTTTGTTGGAATAGAATGGACGCAATGTATGTAGCTGAAAAATTAGGTCGGACAAGAGGTAGAAACTGAAGGAATGATATAAAAATGTCAGTACTAATTAAGGCTTTATATTTATGCTAACAACAATTTTTTCGTTTAAATAAAAATCAGCGACATCTATAATAAATTTTATGTGATCAGCTTGTTCATTAACAGCCACACGTTTTTCACTTTACTTTTATATATCACTTGGACCACATATGGATATAGCTAAAATCAGAATTAATATGCATTATGCTTTCGGTCGAAGAGATGTTCTGTGCAAGATACCATTTTTTATCATCTTTTTTTCAGATACAATACCGTCATATAGCCGTACCTTGTAGCATCCTAGAATGCACTCACTTTTGGCATCTTAATTAATAAAACTATAAATACTGTTATTATACCTCACAGTTTTTGCAATATAATTGAAAAAATACTGCTCTACATCTCTTACATGTTCATCAATTTAGGAGGTAAATTATGAATGTTTTTGGTACAAATAAAGATCATTTCCGCCGGAAAGACATCTTTCTTTGTAGAGTAAGAGCTACCTGTGTATGTGGTCCTGGGTCTCTATGCCACGCGTGAAAATATCAATATTTGGTGTTCACCTGTGAAATAAAGTCGATATTTCACTGAAACAAACAAATATCCTCTATTTATTGAACATTTCTCAGTTGTATTCACATATAACTATAGTAGTGTTAATATCATTATCACTGTTAACTTCCTTTAAAAGCAGGAGAACAAAAGCTGCGGTTGCAAACGAGTTATTTGTTCTTACTGGGTTAATTTAGTTCATGTATTAAATGGTTTTTTTCTTTATAGAATCAACCAATCATATTACATGTATATGAATAAATTTCGCTTCAACCAATTTTCTCAAATATAGGACTGCATTTCAGTGGAGAACAGGCAAACATGCGGCAATTTACATTTCTTCTATAACTATAGAGCGTTGTTTAAATTATTTAACAGTTCATTTCATATTCTACGTTAAGTGTTTTGTTAGTTTTATCTATCAGTTCAGAAACTGGTCTTCGCTATCCATATATCTGTCATATTTCAGAGAACGGAGAGTGGGAACTAATCAGCAAGACCTCTTCATCCATCGTCATTGAGAGAGAGTTTGAAAGTTTTAGTCGCCTAGTGTTCACTTTGAAGTTTAGAAGACGGCCTCTATTTCATACATTGAACACACTTTTCCCTGTGGTCCTTATGGGCTTTCTCACGGTTTGTAGCGTTGAGCATCTTCGCTTTGAAAATGTGTCTATCAGTTTTGACAATTTTGAAATATATTTTTTTTATCTTGTTATTTGTAAACTTTAACTTTGGTGAGTTTGTAAGCAGTATTTTACCGGTTGTATGGGCATACACTACATGTTCGTACAACACAAACAATTGTTGTGATTTTAGGTTGCAATATTCAAGCTGAGTCCGGAGTCAGGTGAGAGAGTTGGTTTGGCGCTTACTATACTACTCGCCTATGCTGTATACCTTGGTCTCATTTCCGAGAGTATCCCTCAAACATCAATATCAACTAGTCTGCTTTGTGAGTTTAATTAAGAAAATAAGTAATTTTGATTCATTTTCCTGAACAAATTGTTTTGTATCGGTTTATCTTTTCAGAGGATCTATTTATTTCCTAAAACATATCGGTTTCATACGTAGTGTAATATGTGAAACATGTTGTGTAAGTCGGACATAGGCCGTAGAACGTAGGAACCGTTGTTAGAAATTAATCGATTTCTTTAATATTCGATATTTCAATATTTCGTTACATGTGAACCTTAGCAGCGAAACAAATATCACTATGAATGCCAGGTTTCAATCTGAGCTCACATCAGTGTAATATCATTTAACATCGTCTTCAGTTTTCTGTCAAATAATTTCGAAGAATATTCTAAATTGTTAAACTGGACAAAGCGATTTTCCAATGTTCTTTGTTATATTTCAGCCACCTACCTTGCGTCAATTTTGTTCCTACAGACGCTTGCAGTACTTCTTACAGTTATATACATTGACGTCTACTTTACGCCTGCTGAAAAAGATGTCCCACACTGGCTGCAGTTCATTGCCACATCCTGTTTGTCTAAGCTCGCATGTGTTGATTGTTGCCGACGTTCCCCGAGAACTCCCTTAGATAATATGGAACACGCATCCTGTTTGTCCAAGCTGGCGTGTGTTGACTGTTGCCGGCGTTCCTCGAGAACCCCTATAGATAACATGGAAAATAACATAGAGAAAAACAATAAGATCGCATCTATTGAAGATAATGAATCGTGTAAGAAAGACGCCTGGATTGATGAATTTCAAGAAGAAGTCGAAAACGAGGAAGAGTGTGCTAAACAATATTCCTGGAAGGAAATAGCTTTGCTGCTTGACAAAGTTACTATGCACATATACCTGCTTTTCGTGACTGTGTTAACAGTTGCATGTATGAGCGCAATGTTGGTACATGTACACTATAACACAGCTTATTCGGTTATATAATTTTCATTAGAATAAGTGGGCTAAACGTTGTTTTCTAGTTCAAAGTTATAACCCATTTTCATAACGCTTACGAAGCCGTTTTCACTGAAAATGGTTCTCCGGTTCGTGAAACATAAAGGGTTTACATGTTCATGAAAAGATATGATATATTTTATTAGACATCCCCTAAAAATGGTCTCATATTAAATGACTTTTAATAGGATATTTGGAAGTATTATTACTTAACCTAAACGTTTAAGCTACAGTACATATTCAGTCGATATCGGAAAAATGAGCGTTTTAGAAAAAAGAATCAGTAATCTATCTAAATTTGTTGAACACTTAATAGTTGGAGAACGATTTATTACAGAAGGTATTTATATCTTGTTCTTTAATATTGTCTTTGTTGGTAATTTTAAGTCCATTGAACACAATCTTTATGTTCAGTCACTATAACCTGCTATATGTAGGGAGTGTCCCTTTAAATAGCATACATCACTACTCATTTAGTCAGAATAAAATATTAGGAAGGGACAGGGGACATGATGATATATGTAAGCATTTGTCTTTAAAAGATTAGTACATGTACATGCCGTGATATTTAGTTATGTATATGGAAACTTGTTACAAGATGTGGTAATGAACGAATTAAATGTTTCAAGTGTTATTGTAGATATGTGTTGTTTTTTGTAACAAAAAAGTGTCCTTTTCATTCTGCACGTGTAAGTGTTTGACTTGAATATATCATAGAATAATTCTTTTATTTGTTTATGTGTTATCTTATGTAATTCTTCGACTTGCATAGGTGATTCCCTGACTTGAAATTGTTATTAACTTATTAAATTCATTTATTTATGTTTTTATCAATTTAATGTTCTTTTTAATATACATTTTGTACTAAAATCGTAATTTGTATACCAAAGATTATGAAGAGATTTATCAAATATTTAACCCGACGTGGCATGACTAGACTGTTTTAATGATCAAGTCGAACAAAGATAATCAGATATAAAAACAAATGAAATGATATTACAGTCACTCAACTTTGTAAGTGATAACTCCTTGCTGAGGAGGTTACTTATAAAACAGGCAATGGACTATGTGAGGCATATAATGACACAAAGGACTTTTAACGTTGCGTATCAGTAGTGTATTAACATATGTCTGACCTCTGGCATAGTGATTGTTTAATGGATTTTGTTTTTACATCAGTGGATACATGGACCTCTGAAAGAATGTGTGCGTTTTTGTCTGATTCACTATGGTCATCACGCCAGTGCTTTATACTATGTACTCAGTATATTTGTATTAATGCGTTTGATGCTTCTGCACACGGTACGTTTCGTGCAGTAATATAATTGTCTACAAACATGCAAACTCTCAGGAGCGAACACCCAAACATATTCGGTAACAAATATATGCACTTGTATCAATACACTGCAACAAAACGAACAGTTTTTATTTTGCAATGGTTATAATGTTTAAAGGTTTTGCAATCTGAGCCGAGCCCACAAATGAGATTTTCGCATAGTTATATTCGTGTGTACAATATAAGAATATCATATGGCAGCATTTGTGACATTGATATTGTCAACCCGAGAGCAGAATGTCACCCGAGGCGTAAGCGTATATTTATTATACCGAACAAAATTAAATACATACAAAAGTTTTAAAATGTCTTTAATTCATTTGATTAAACAAGTTTAACAAGGTAAACAAAATATCACATATATCCACAAAATTCCACTGTAAACAATGCTAATTAAATTCCTTCGAAAACTGTTTTTGATTGTACTTGACTGTTCATTGTGTTTTTGTGCACACATTGAATAGTGACGTCACTGCTGCATGTGTATAAGGGAGGCAATCACGTCATAATTTAGCTTAAATATTGAAGCAGTTATTGGCCCTTATAGGACATTCAAAATGTCACTGCGGTCACATGACCTGACAGTCAATTTTCGCTTGGTCACGTGTCAAAAAGGTTGAAAATGTTTCTGATAGTCAAAATATCTCTTTTTCGGGTAATGGGATTCTCAACTTTTTTTTTCGTGAAAAAGAGACTATAATACAAAATAAATGAATATGTCATCATTAATTTAGATTGAATAAAACATGGTTCTATCAGTATCCTATCAGCTTATGTATTTTTCAATGCCAGTCAATTCAAAAACATCCAGGGACTTGTAAACGAATGTAAGACTTCACCACACCCTGATAGAATGTTGTCACAATCGCTTTGTCATCGTCAAACTCGAGCTCTACTTCGTTGGCTGTGTACGACCAGGAACTGACTATAATGTTGCATGGGCCAATATGTTATTGCACTCTCGCAATGGGTAGTAAATATACCAGCTGAAAATGGTTTTTATATCACAGTATATACAATGTAGTAGATACATCAACAAATGGTATATATATGGTATATATATCATAACTTAACAAGTTTAGTTTCTTACTTAAACAAAAAGTTAAACAGAAGTTAAACAATTCCGAAAAAAATAACTTTTTGTTGCACCAGTCATTTCGACGTAAGAAACGACGTCAAATTGTCTTATGACACTATAATCCATTACGTTTCTTTTTTATGATATTTTATCAGGTTATATTTGAAATAACATCCTTTAAGTGTTGTTAATCGTCAATTAAACAATATTGTGTCGTTTTTATGCTGCGTAAGAAACTACCCGGATATACTTCTGCATGTTTCTTTGTGTTTGGCTAAAACGTTACAGTTCTCTCTACGGTCACATGTTATGACAAAGCATACACAATGCAGATTTTATAACGCAGTGCTATTCATTGCATAATTAGGTCACTCAATTTACCTGGCATCCATGCTATTAAACCCAGACTTATGATTCTCATTGGAACATTCGGCTTTGAAAGTACATCAATATCATCTACTCTGAAAGGTAAAAGTAATGTTTATTTGATCAAAATCATGTGAGATATGTCCTAGACACAGAATACATTACGCTTTCCTTAACATAATTATGAAGTATTATGTCTTGTTATTATAAAGTAAGGCCAAGAGAGATACTTAACACTTAAAGTATGCATTGAAAACATTTCGAAAATAACATGCGCTAAACAAATTCAGAGAGCAAAAAGAAATGAAACGACGTTTTAGCGAGAACATTCAGTACAGTTTTGTATCTGTAATTGGAAAGTCAAAACCTCGAAACTCTATTTTTTTTCCTTTTCATGAGAAACGAAAACGTATAATCCGATTTATAAGAAGCAATCATAATAATTACAGAAAACAGCAAACTGAGAGTTCTAAACATTTGTATTGGGTACAGTTTGAAATCTATTTAAGAAAGATGATTTGTTAAAATTCTATTCCAAAATGTCGTATGTTGTGAGATATCGTTCATGATGAAGTTAAGGCAAAAACTAGTACCTCATTTCAATATACGACATTTTGTTCGAAAAAAAGGAGTTACGAGGTTTTGATTGTAGCATATAAGGTAGAATAATTGTACCACATGATGTACAGTGATTGAACCACATGATGTACCCGTCTCAGGAGCGACCACCCCTGGGAACATAGAAATTGGCTTTTTATAGAGAGGTGTTGTTGTGGAGAGGTCGATTCCTTACATACAACGGGAAAGAAAATGTACTTCTTTTTAGGGATGGTGTTGCTCTATGGAGGTGTCGTATTGGGAGGTTGGAATCTATATTCAAATTAATAGGCGTATCTTCCATTGTAATATCTTTATGTCAAACTGGCATTTTGCCAAAATTTGAGTAACGACATTTTAACTTCGCAGCAATAATATTATGAAATATAAAATATGAAATATCTATGATACAATTTCAAATAGTTTAGATGTAGTGCCGATTGTAATAATTGAGAAAATAAAACAGTACTAAATGTATTTCTTTAATCATGATATTTGTGATGGGTAATATCACTTTATAGGAAAATACTATATGTATAAATCATTATGATCATCATCTGGTTAGAGCAAAAGTACTGTGATAAAAAAGTTGTATGTATAATGCATCAATTAAATAAATAATGAACGCACGAGTTCTCGACAATAAGAGCAGGTTTCCAAACATAGTTTTCGCTACTGAACAAAAATTTAATGTTGCTGTATGAACTGTTATCCACCCAGCGCAATCTGGAATCAGCCCATTTCTGAAACAAATGTAAACAGCAGTCTGTAGATTTATTGATATATTTTTTTTACCAATTTGAACAAATAAATTCAAGTAAGTTCCTAAACATGTGATTATAGAATTCTTATAATAATATATTCTTTTTGAATATAATTAGGCCGTAATAACAAACAAACAGCAAACTATACGACGTTGTCTGTACAAATGTTATATTCGTTTTTTAAAGTTCAATATAAAATATTGAAATATTCGGATACTTTGTATGCTTATTTTGCCTTCTTGTTTCACTTATTTATATATATATATATATGTTTTGATATGCCATCGTTTCATTATTTATGCAATTTAGAGAGCCTCATTATCTGTCACACTTCATCTGGTACTAGAGTGTCAAATGCAACATGCAAAAGAGAGTCTCTGTATTCATGCAACTTGCATTCAGCAAGCATTGATTAGGTATTCAAGTGCAGCGGATCATTATATTTAATAAAAATATCAATGACACCCTTATAATAAATTCATGGAGATAAGATGTGTAATTATTTTTCCTTCAATTCATTTATACTAATAAGGACTCTGACCCACATTCAGAATAATATTTCAATATTAATTATTGTAAAACACAAACGTTAGATGGAATCGTGCTCATTGATCTAACATAAAATATCTCATTTGCAGAACTGTTTATACTCATTAACGCAATTAGACATTAAACAATATATCCTTACATTTTCAATAACTTATTCACACTGCACATTTTATAAACGAACCACAGACAAAACAAGAAAAACATTGTCCTCAAACGTCTTTAACTTTTAGACTTTCAGAAACTTCAAGTTATAATTTTGTTATTTGTCTGAAATTTACGTGGCAATATATAGCTGTTTCCGTTAAGGAAACTATAATGACATTTTAAGTTAATATCATCAAATTTTCAGAAATTAAAGAAGCGTTCTATGCTGCTTATAATACGATAATGGATATTACAAAAAAAACAACTTACATGAAATATAAAGTCTCACTTCATATGTTCTTATTCCATACATATTGAAACAAAACAAATGCAGTGAAACCTGTGTATTGCAGAAAGAAGAAGATTTTCAGACGAATTTACAAAACATTCCGTTTAGCAAACTAAGCGTATCAAATAAGTACTAATAAAAAAACGTTAGTCGTGTGTCAACTGAATGGGTCGTTCCTAAACCAAATATTGAAATACTCGTTTTTACTGAAAGCAAAATATCATAAATTGATTTTAGGACCTTTTGTCCTTAAATTAATTAATCCTATTTATTGTTCAATGTTTATGTCTGATTGATTAACTCTTCTTTAGTTCAAAGGCTTGATAGAACTTTAACCAAATAATAATTAAATAAAGTTTGCAATGATAGGAGGGGTATTATATTTCGTAAGGGAACTCTTAGTATTGGTTGTTGTATCATATGTTTTGCTAAAGTACGAATCAATGAAAACAAATTAAAATGATAAATAAGTGATGGTTGTCGTCATGAAAGAAGCGCTGGATATTTATGTGTATTAATTACATAGAAACTAAACTAGATCGGAGTTAGAATGGTATCACTGAGTTTTCAGTCTAGCTTTCGCCTTTTCGCGCCGCGAATCCGTCGAGTGAAAACACGAGAATCAAGAAGTAAAGGCGTGGGGCGAAGACTCGCTCATTAGTGTAGGCGCGGGGCGAAACCACAATAATTAGCGGGGAAGCGGAGCGAAAAGTTGAACTTTAAAAAATGAAATGACGGGGGTGCGGCACAAAAGTTTTTATATAGCACTAGTTGTCGCGTTTCGCTCGGCGTACACGCCATTTTAACCTCTAAGTTCTCGACTTTCGTCCATTTCTCAACTTTAAGCTGATTATAGTGTTTTGCCCCGGGTCCCTGCCGTTTAACGTCCTAAATATCGACTTTTGTCCCGCGACCTCGCTATGTTTTAGAATTTCATTCCGCGCCCCGCCGTTTTATTTACTTTAATCTCGACTTTTCTCCCTGCGATGTTTGGAGTTTCTGCTTTGTAAATGTCGTATGATATATACAGGTGGCTGATTTGTGCCCAGTTGTCTTTTCGCCCTGCGACACCGACGAATGAAAACGAGAGAACTATGAAGTGGGTATACATCAAACATTGAATAAAGAAGGAAATACTACAAATTATAAAGTAACAAATACTGAGAAAAACTTTCTTTTTGCAATATTTTTCGATTAAATTCAGCATGAACGACGTACAGAAACTGATCGTTCATTATTCGAAAAGTTGCCAATCAATATTTCTAAAAGCTATAAGTACGAAAGCAGAAATTCTTAAAGGGCTGATTTCTTGACTCGACAGAATTTATCATTACTACCTCCCTTAAAATGAGCTACAGACAGCCCTCTGAGGACTTGTTCACTCACACCTAGACCTTCTTTTGGACTCAGAATTAAATTTTGGTCAGGATGAGGCACGATCTAGTACCCTTCTAGCAACGAAGATGGGTTGCTGCTACGTGTGTTTTCGGGAATGCAGGATGTTACCCCGATCCTTGTACTGGATAGCCAGGCAAGGGATAAGAGCACCCTCATCACCCTACCACCCCCCCCCCCCACCCGTCTGTCCGCACCACCTAGTGCTGGGGCCGCCTCTTGCGTTGATGGTTAGTAGTGCTTTGGGTTACGCTAACGCAAGTAACCCCATTCGATACCATTGTCGGGAACACACATAGTAGTAACTGGTCTTTACCGCTAGGCACGCGGAACATTGGCTTAACTCTGACTTATGCTGCAGTCAGGTAAATTTCTTCTATTTGTCTCAAATCTTACTTTAATGGCATTATGGGAGAGATGCTGGGTTCGGCGACATGCTCTTAGCAGTGAGCAATAGGCTTGACATTCTAAACACAATGTTAGTGCGTTCTCTACCGGGATAATCCGCCAGTGATAGGTATTGTATGAATTTAATCAATAATCCATACGTGCTCTAAAAAAGATAGCTGAGTTTGAGAAATAAGCTGAATTTGCAAGCTCACTCACTACACTGTTTATAAAGAGCAAATCATATTTGCGAATTGCTTTTCGCAATAAAGTTTACTGTATTATTATTTTTATTGAACTATATATTTATTTATTTTCAGGATAACACAAAAAGGAATATGAATTCCTTTATTTCAAATGAATTGTGGTTCCACTGTAAAGATATGTTTGTTTTATTTACAACAAACTATATTTATTAAGAAAGAAACAATACATCTACCGAAGCAGGTACTACACGAAAAGAACATATCGGAACACGTTATTAAAAGAAGTAGTGATATCTTAAACGGATCTACCACTGGCGTACGCTTAATATGAACCCGGATTATAATTCCTTTATGTCAAGATTAGATTCACGAGTCAAGACCATTTACCACAAGATAACATATACCTATATACAGGTAAATTTCAACTACCTTTACAAAAAGCCCTGACCCCAAGGTAAAACTATCTATAACTACGCAATAAGACTTATATTAATCAGATGGAAAATACCCTTCTGTTAGGTTTTATAAACACAGAGCGCAGACTCAAAGTATGTATTCCGAAGTTCTCAGCGTGAAGGTAAGCTTAGACATTTTTTATTTTACTTTGTATTTTATTTTTTAGATGAAGTTCATATCCATGAATATATTGAATGATAAATATATTAATGGTGTCTTTGTTTCTGCTTCAAAGTACCTTGCCCTACTGACTTAGAAAATACGTGACAAGAAACTGTTTGACACCTTGGTCAATAATGCTCAGCGAATATCACTGTTAAAGTGATATCTCAAATACTTATAAAGATGTTATGCAAAGAATGTATGCTTCCACTACACTTTAGATAATTAAGATTAATAGCAATCTATATATATGATAGATAACAAGACGAGAAAATTTCAACCAGAAAACACGACCTGCCAAGCAATGGGGGAAACGATTTCTAAACAGTACAAGAACGGGAAAAGAATTCATATAGTACGTAGCAATTTTCATCAAAACGAAACAGTATTAAATCATGTTACATGTAACTAAATGACCAACAAAAGTGATCAATTGTTGCTAGACTTTATTGTAATTAAATATGTTGATATCAGAAACATTAAACACATAACGTGTTGTTTGAAATTACGTGTATCAGATAAAGTATTTGTAGACACTTACTTTAGTTGTATTATTTTCTGTTTTATTTTGACGCTAAAGAAATTATAAGACTAGTAAAATTAGCGCTTAAAACGGGTTATTTTAGAATTATTTCTCTGTTTTAAATAAAGGGAAAGATGTCAAAGTATTTGAAGAGAAAATTCAAGATGAGGAGAAAGTACAAACAAATCTCGGTAAGACACAAGCGACAATGCTTAGCTTGGTTACTTTATTGGTGTAATGAAACTGTTTATTTTACTTTTAAGTATTGCAAAACAGAATATTTATCAAACTATTATAATAAATGAAACCGAGAGGTTAAAGTGTAATTTAATAATACTTAAAAATAGTCCTGTGTTAGAATTAGTGCAGATAGTTAAAATATTACTCTGTTAACCGTGGACTGCAGGTTTAAACCAATCTTCAGTCACGACGTTAATTCTCCATAAAATACCAATAAGTACCAGCTCTACCCGACTATACGAGAAAGAACTAGAGATCAGCTAAATGAGTTCGGTGCCTCAATCGAAATTTAATTACATAACTTAGTTTAGAAAACCAATTATCACTGAAATACAGGTGCCTTTATATCAGATAATGTCTATTAAGATATAGAACTAAATTACGCGTGTAATCTACGTGAATTATTAACGTTTGACCTAGGAACGTTTAAAATAAATAGATAAAGTAGAAATTGTTTTGCTAATTAACGTAATTTTAAAGATAACCCAGTTCTCAATTCACATGCTATACGTTCCTCCTCATTCATGTAACATTGTGAGAAATTAAATTACTATATTTTACTCTTTTATAATAATATAAAGCAGAACGAGGTTGACAGTGCAAGACCATTTGTTTCGGAAGAAAAAAGCGTACGTGAAGAAAATGACACAACATCTGTAAGTGCTGTAAGTGACCAAAATACGTTAACGATCTAGTAACGTATTATGTCAGAAATATTAAATTTATTCACAGAAAAAAAGATAATTTGTTGCTTGATGGTACATGTAGAAAATAGACTCATACTTTGTGATTTAGTAATTAAATAACGAAATGCAAATTTAAGTGGTTTTCCATGTGATAGGCTTTTGCTGAAATTATTTTATGACAAAACAACTTTTCAAATGTGATAATGTTTTTGTAATTTCATGTTTTGTCCAATGTTTTATAGCAACGGAGTTATGCCATACATACCTCGGCAGATGGAGCTATTAAAAGTGTGTTTGGTTTTGCATCTGAATTTGACAATGCATCATCTGACGGTACTAAATGTGATAGGGTAGGTGTTACGTTAATGTTATTTTAATCAAAAGATACAATTATTACTATTAACGGCCGCAGAATAGTTTTGAATACGTCATGTTGTTATGTTAATTTCTTAAAAATGTCAGAAAACAGTGATCTATTATCAAAAGTGTTCTCTGTATTTAAATGCTTATTTTATCTCTGTTTCCTGTTTACGTTAAAATGTAACTGTCCCTAATAAACACCCTCATCTCTTTGCACTAAAATGAGTCATATTGTTTCTATCAATTGTACCAGTATTTGTTGTTGTTGTTGTTTTTCATGACACAACATTAATTGTAGCAGCCTTTCATAACAAATGTCAAGTATTCACTTGAATGTGATGTCTACATTTCTTTGTAGGAAAGCATGTCTTCAGTCGACTTGTTGGACATGAAACAGGTAAAGACCGGATCATTTATTAATAATATAGCTTTCATTTAAGATGCTTTGATATCAAATAACTTCACTACTGCTTGAATATAAATATTAAAGATGAAATTGTTTATGCAATCTTTTCCTTTCTATGTTAAAAACAGAAGTAATATGTTCCTTTTACTAAAAGGTTTTATAATAAATCGGCATTAGGGTGACGTGTTCAGTTCTTTACGTATGACCTTGGAACATAACGGGTATGGCGTTCTCAAATGAATAAAGTTTGTGTGATTACAAAAACTGTTCACCTTGTATACTTGTATTACATCAATTTCGTATAAATATTACTTTCAAGTAGATGGAAGAAAGAAAAAAAGAAAAAAAAAAAAAAAAAATAGATAGATAAATAGATAGATAAATAAATAGATAGATAGATAGATAGATAGATAGATAGTAGGTAGGTAGGTAGGTAGGTAGGTAGGTAGGTAGGTCTTGTTTGAACGTATATTTGGTATACAGTATCTTTGTTCTACTCAATAAGTCACATTAACCTTTCAGCAAAACAGGAGTTACAGATTCATGATGTCATCTCCTGATTCAGCAATAGAAGCTAACTACACAACAGATAGTTCGGGCGAAGAATGCGCCTTATGTAATTCCAAGAATACTGAGTATATGGTCCAAGTATTCACGTCAACCCTGGAAAGAAATCTAAATGTTAAAGAAATACTGCCTCACTTACACTACATAAGTATGTTTAAAAACTGCTAACTTTGTTGTTATATGTTTAACCGCGGCATTCAGTTAAAGAGCTACGGCGTATAATTTCCAGCCATTTTACCTATTCATAATCTAGTTATGTTTTTTAAACTAGGGTTTATTGTTCCTTTCCAACTGTTGATCTCTTATTTTATATATAGTAGCCGCTTATCATACAATCCATGTTTCACATTCCGTAGAGTTAACAGAATATTTGAATTATATTTAAATCACTAAACCACTATACAATGTGCTCTAAAGTAAATAAATATATTGTCCTATCTCTTTTTTTGTCCATGTTTACCTTTTTCAAATGACATTTTAACTTCATTGAACCAACACTAATTGATTCACCACCCAAATAATGCATCCGTTAACGTTAATCAAATCGGAACTATTCGAATAACACCCCACTGTGATTAATAAGTTGTTTATCGGATGTTATTTATTACTGTTTTTACTTTATTAAGGTCATAATGATGCAAGAACATTGTCACAGACAGTACCACAAGAACAAGCTGTGAGGAATCTACTCGATATAATTATAAATGAAGTAAGCCCACAAGAACGAGGAAAATGGACCACGTTCCTAACAGCCCTGGATAAAGCAGGTATGTAAACTATGGAACGACCTCTTTGTGAATAATAGGCTAACTATATAAAGGCAAATGGTTATGATTGCTTAACAGTGTATATAGACATTGTTTCAGTAAATTGAAATCGCAAATAGCACAGTATTGTATATCTTCAAGCAAACTATTTTTGAATATTATGTACCCGTTGAAAACCATGATAAAACAATGTAAACATTTGACTAATCTAATTAGGAAGTGATTAGATATGAACTGTCAGTAAAATTAGATACATTTAAAAATATCGATATATATAATATATACATGTACATATATACAAATATTAGGACAAAAACCCCGATAAGCCAGTATCCGACAGTTTAACTTTAATACACACAAAAGTATTGGGGGGGGGGGGGGGGGGGGGGGGTAAATAGGGGGTTTTTTTTTTTTTTTTTTTTTTTTTTTTTTTTTTTTTTTTTTTTTTTTTTTTTTTTTTTTTTTTTTTTTTTTTTGTTTTTTTTTTTTTTTTTTTTTTTTTTTTTTTTTTTTTTTTTTTTTTTTTTTTTTTTTTTTTTTTTTTTTTTTTTTTTTTTTTTTTTTTTTTTTTTTTTTTTTTTTTTTTTTTTTTTTTTTTTTTTTTTTTTTTGGGGGGGGGTGGTTGTTGGTGTTTTTTTTTTTTTTTTTTTTTTTTTTTTTTTTTTTTTTTTTTTTTTTTTTTTTTTTTTTTTTTTTTTTTTTTTTTTTTTTTTTTTTTTTTTTTTTTTTTTTTTTTTTTTTTTTTTTTTTTTTTTTTTGGTTTGGTTTTTTTTTTTTTTTGTTGGGGGGTGGGTGGTTTTTTTTTTTTTTTTTTTTTTTTTTTTTTTGTTTTTTTTTTTTTTTTTTTTTTTGTTGTGTTTTTTTTTTTTTTTTTTTTTTTTTTTTTTTTTTTTTTTTTTTTTTTTTTTTTTTTTTTTTTTTTTTTTTTTTTTTTTTTTTTGTGTTTTTTTTTTTTTTTTTTTTTTTTTTTTTTTTTTTTTTTTTTTTTTTTTTTTTTTTTTTTTTTTTTTTTTTTTTTTTTTTTTTTTTTTTTTTTTTTTTTTTTTTTTTTTTTTTTTTTTTTTTTTTTTTTGTTTTTTTTTTTTTTTTTTTTTTTTTTTTTTTTTTTTTTTTTTTTTTTTTTTTTTTTTTTTTTTTTTTTTTTTTTTTTTTTTTTTTTTTTTTTTTTTTTTTTTTTTTTTTTTTTTTTTTTTTTTTTTTTTTTTTTTTTTTTTTTTTTTTTTTTTTTTTTTTTTTTTTGTTTTTTTTGGGGGTTTGTGTGTGTTTTTTTTTTTTTTTTTGTTTTTTTTTTTTTTTTTTTTTTTTTTTTTTGGTTGGGGGGTTTTTTTTTTTTTTTTTTTTTTTTTTTGTTTTTTTTTTTTTTTTTTTTTTTTTTTTTTTTTTTTTTTTTTTTTTTTTTTTTTTTTTTTTTTTTTTTTTTTTTTTTTTTTTTAAATTTTTTTTTTTTTTTTTTTTTTTTTTTTTTTTTTTTTTTTTTTTTTTTTTTTTTTTTTTTTTTTTTTTTTTTTTTTTTTTTTTTTTTTTTTTTTTTTTTTTTTTTTTTTTTTTTTAATTTTTTTTTGGGACAAAACCCCCGATAAAAAATTTTTAATTTAAAACACACAAAAGTGAATAACAACAAATTTTATAGAAAATTAAAAACAAAGACATACTTACCCCTGACACTCATAAATATTCCTTCTTTAATTGTAGATCAAGTTCTGGGTGCGAACATAAATAACAATATAATGTGTGTTTTATAAACCAAGAAAAATCACTAAATCTTTATGTTTCATTTTCGTATAACGCAAAAGCATTAACCAATACTGAAAAAACATTAAACGTCTGAGCGCACATCCTCTGTTCAAAAATTAAATCACGCTTCTTTCAACGTTGATAACTTATACAAACATGTAGTTATGCGATCATACAGTGAATACCTATTGGGGAAAAATGTATACCTAACTGCGTAATCTATCTATGAAACCTGAGTAGATATACTTAACCTCAAAAGGTCAATTATTTACAAATCGTGCATTCTGAAGTAATGAAAACTTCTGTAAGTTAAGAAAAATGTAGCAGTTACTCCTCGGAAGAACACCCTTTTAGTGGGTATTCTGAATGATTACAATATGTGTTGTATGCATATTTTACTTTTTGTGTGCACTGAATATAAACCTGTGTAAACCTGTAACTGTAACGTCTCTATCAAATTATCCTAAGTGTACTTTGTTTTGTTGTTGTTGTAGGCGTTTAACTAACCGTTCAACCATATATATATAAGTAACTAGTATTCCGACATCCAATTAATTAACATAACTAAGACTGGAACACTTACAATCATCTTTATCACTCAAAGAGACATAGTTTTACGTAGGGGATCAAACCTGAGGACCCTCGATCAAAGAGCGCCAACAATTGTAACCTCAACCACCAGATCATGATAGCTTTAAATTTAATGTATTGTGGTCTTATATTTGCAGGGTATGAATATCTGCGCCAATTGCTCACAGGAGAGACTGAAAAAGACCACTACTACACAAACGAGATCCTCAAGATTATGAAACCTGGTCTGATTAACGAGATTCATCTCAGTGAGATCATAGATTTGCTGATTGAAAGAGGTCTTGTGAACGAGGAAGACCAAGGTGAAATAGAAAGTGCTGAGAAAACGAAAGGACCCATTGCAGCAACGAGAATAATGCTAGCAAAGATTGACAAAAGATTGCCAAATTGGGATACAGAGTTTGCCGATGCGCTTGAGAAAGCCGGATTAGCAAAGATTGCAAGTGTTTTTAAAATGGTTGAGCATCATGAACACTGCTCAGCAAAGGGTAATTTATTTCTCTGTTTTGACACTGTTTACCTATTATTAGATTGCTCTATTCAAGCCTTATATCAAAAGCTGTTAGCTGATGATTTCAATTCTATTCAAATGTAGTAAATGATGAAATGTCTTTTTGATAATTATAATCTGCAGTTTTTCAAGCCGTCCAGACACTTTTTTAGGAATTGCATCAGTAAAAGTCTTAAAGCATGAAATAAACAGGATACTTGTAATTTTCGATGAAATTATATTTCATTTCGAAAACACCACGTGCACACAGCTACACTTTTTGTTTAGCTAATCGCAAGGAAACTCAGTTTTGTTTCCTATACGTTATCAATGACTCGGATTGTCAACAAAACTTACCGTTATTTTTTACATGTAATTTTGCAGATCATAATCCTAAAATAGAACGTCAATGCCATAAGAGCTTCAAGCGCAAGTTCAAGAATGCCAAAAGGCATATATGCCGACAGCCAGCCAGTCAAGCCGCTGAACCCAAGACAAAAAGGAAAAGGACAACAGAAACATATTCAGATATTCCTGCTCCCTCAGAACCGTCTTGTCTCGATGAACTGAGACAGAATATTGTTGAGGTAAAGACAGTATGCAACGCTATCGAGAAAATTCCGACAATGCAAAAAGAGCTAATGACAAAGATGACAAAGATGGACGAACACATGACAACTTTGATGAAATATTTATCAAAGTCTTCTGAAGAGCAATCTATGTTGAAACAGCAAATCGAGGATCAAAATCAAACATTGAAGTATCTATCGCAAACGGTTTCAAGTTTGATAACTCCACATGAAGATCTAATGGACGTATAAGTCTTTTGATAAAAAGCATTTTCTTTCTTTGAGGCGAAAATTTTATGAGGAATGTTTTAGTGTACCGAAGACAGTTTTAATGTTGTCATATCTACATTTGGTCATCTGAAATGCACACATTGCAAATGTTGTGATTTCCTTGTGCCGTTGCGAACTTATGCTATTTGCCAGCAGGATTAAGAATAAAAATAACAGACAATATTTCTTTATCATTTTAGGTAAAATAGCTTTACACATGTTTTGATCTTTACTTGATATTCGCATTGTGTTTACAGATTTCTTACGTAATGATTCAACATTACATTACAGCACATAATCATGGACAGGCTCATTGCTACAATTGATACTTTTACTACGGTTTTGTATTTTTAATTAAAAGCATGTGAGTACATAACTTCACTGAGATAACTGGGATCAATTTGTACAATACCAAGTTCATGTTCATATTTTCAACCGTTTTAGTGTAGTTGTAAGAAATGCTGTTGTTTAAGCGAGTTTCATATCTATGGCTTATAATTTGTACTTTCTCTGGCCTATATTTTGTAAACCAAGAGCAAATTAGTCCCTAGACCAATCAGGAAATATCAAGGTAGCCCTATTACTAAGACAAACAGTACGATGTACACTATCTACATTTAAATATTTGATAGCTTTTATCAAGTCCTTGAACTTGTAAGCTATTGGTTAATGACAATATATTGTCTCTCCACTTAAGAAAACTGCTTCCATCCTGTTTGGCTCAGTACATAAGCTTAAACCTGAGTCAAGTCTAGACATATCTTACACTGGTACGACGGACAACTTTACTAAATCTGTTAAAAACCTATGTGCAACACTTGACCAACAGTTATCCTGTGAACCCATCATCAGTAAAATCATTGAGAAAGGAAATGCCAAGCCGAAATGTCTATACACAAATATGCTGTGTTTAACAATGCATGCTAGGAAAACTTCTAGTTACCTCCAGTGTACAATGTCACCTTGATTATGTTTGTTGTTTTTGGTTTCATAGTATTCCTAAAAAGTTCAAAGACAAACTACAGGTCATACAAAATGATTGCACTACATTGATTTTAAACTCGGATTTTAAGACTCATATTGATTTGAAACATTTTCAATCTTTAAATTTGTTATCATTTACAAAAAGAGAAGATTTTATTACCTTATGTCACATGTACAAAAATAAAGTATGGCTTAGCTCCAGAATATTTGAGTGAGCGTATAACTACACCAGACACTATCCGTTCATACAAAACCAGGTTAAGTGACACTCGTTGTTTTGTTTTACTAAGTTCAAAAGCTTTGGCATGAAATATTTCTCTTATATAGCGTTTGGAACAAATACCACAATTTTTAGTTCATGAAGCTGCACATTTAAAGCTGCTGTTAGAAAACACTTATTATTAGATGTCTAATACCTAATTTAGTCAGATTTGATGATATGTGTTCTTATTATCTGATCTCCACCGTGATCTCTTTGTTTTAGTGTCAAATTTTATTTTCATTAATCTCTAGTCACTTTGTTTATTGAGGACCACACTGGTAAGGGGAAATCTGGATTTCTATTTTGGGTTATCACGGGTGCACAATGTGTTTAACATGGTTCATTATGTATGATATTTTCATTTTATTATCATGGCCATTATCATCATCGTTATTTGTATAATTCATTTCGTATCATTTGCATAATATAGTTCTTATCATTGTGATATATGAATTGTTGTTTTATAACCATGTTATTGTACATTATATACTTAAATCTGTATATCCATCTGACGTGACTGTAATTTTAACAGCTTAAATTCTTTTAATAATCAGTTTTAATCTTATATGTACAATCATTGCCCAAATTGCCAATTTTACATTTAATTGTTGATACCCGTCAGCCGTTTTCTATTTCTGCCCACTTGGAATTGCCACAAATCGTATTTCATGAACGTGACGGGCATATTTTTGTGACAGTTTGTCATTTGTATAAGTAATGTGTTGTTACTACAATGTACCTTTCAGATACACCAATGGTAATTACAAATGTGTGTGTGTTTTGCTTTCAAACGCTTAAAAACAGTTTTTGGACATAGCATGAATACATGTTGTCTATACATCGACTTCAATGTTTTGTGAATAAACATATCAGTATGCTGAAAATAAATGATGGTATCTCATGTTGCTTATGTTTTTGAACCATATATTATGGCATCTAACAATTCACTGAGTTTTAAGATGATACTGAACTTGTTGCATCCTATGCCTTAGGGCCATAGCAATATTAATTTTCTTACAGTCTAGTTCTGTAATGCTCAAATATGTATTTTTCAAGTGCATATACACGTACACCCGTTCTCTCTTTTGTTTCTTTCAAGGTTTGATAACATTTTATTCATAAACCATTACTGTTGCATACTTTATTTGCTCCAATGAATAATTGGTTCGACTAAAGCATTATGAAATGCATGGCCCTTAAAGAAACCCTATGAATTTGTTATCGGGCTCGGGCACCATCCATCACTCGGGGTTCTGCAGATGTTATAACACGAAAAAACGTGCGTTAACCCTACATACATTTTCTTATAATATAAATCTGAGTCCAACCTGTTTTTTGTGTGTTTATTTTATTGTATTGTTCTAAATATTTAGTGTGTCGTTAGTATTTTGCTTCAAACATCAGAACAAACATGCAAAACGCTAGCTTGGTATTAGAGGTAAAGTGTGTTTGTGTTACTACTGCATCTTGTATTTAAACAAAGGTTGGGGATTTATATGCGCACTTAAATAGTGAAATAATTTTCTTAATCCTAAACCGAATACCTCGAGTACACACTGTTATAATGATTGGCCATCACAGCTACAAAAACCACAGTCAAAACAGTAACAATCACAAGGTATGTATACAACGTAATCTTATCACAAAACAAGGCAATCTCCTTCCAACTGCACTGATTCCTAGTAGGCATTTCTTTGTTATCGTAATTTCGTGATTTCTGCTTCATCATTCACTTTAGTTTCGATCTCAATGTCTCTCACTGTCGTAATTATAACGTCTTTGTTGTATTCGGATGCGTCCGCTACCTTCGTGGTTTTCCGTTTACCAGAGGATGCCATTATGATTTGTAAACAGTTTGGAACTGGTTCGTCGTCAGGCGTCAAATACATGTCAAGGAAGATAACGGTCAGTAGGACTGCAATAGTCTGCAGCAACAGGATCGTTGCTAGATATGTAGCTGTAAAAGAAACAACAAGAACATATTAAAGATATAATAGACATCTGGTGAAGGATCAATGACAACTTTGAATCAAATAGCCGTGAAAGCATCGAAGTTTTATCAAAATAGATATAAAGTGACCAGCATAGTCTTAAGAAAGACATAAACCACGGATTTACACCTCTAGACTAATGAATAAACAAATTATACGAATCAGTGCCACAGTTTCATTGAATATATATATATTTATCTCTACAAATCTTTTTGACTATCCTAATCAAAAACTGAAAATGAAACATATCTGTATATTTTAGATTTTATCTTTCAGTTAAAGAAATCGCTCAGTATAACTCATTTCTTTACAATTTTCAAAAAACAACTTTAGTTTTTTAACCTGCATTATTGTCAAACAAATAAATATGGCCAATATAATCTTATATCAGACACATTTTAGAACATGTAGTAAGTTCAGGAAAAGAGAAACGGTTATTAATGGAAAGTTTCTTCGTAAGGACATGGCATAACTTACACAACAAACTGGCAGACAATGACGTTTGTGGTATGCTGTCGGATATAAGACTAAGGTAGACCGCATACGCTAGCAGAATAGTCAACGAAAGTCCAACTCTCTCACCTGATTCTGGACTTAGCTTGAAAATAGTCACCTGAAAGGAAAATGTTCCACGCATATAAGATTACTGTTAAATCTGCCTTAAAGAGGCACTCCCTACATCTAGCAGATTATAATCTCGAAACATAGATAACGTGTTCAATGAACGTAAAATGATAAGTAAATACAAAGAAAAACTTATGGCGAAAAATGCGTCAATGTAAATATGAGTCGTGTGTACAGCTGATTCTCTCTGGTGATTGTCTCTGACTTGTTACTTTTTCCTATCAGCTCCCATTCCCCATGTTCTGAATAAAACAGAAGAAGAACTATGTACAAGAGTAATACAGAAATGTATGTGTCCCTGTTGTACAGATAATATTGTATAAACTGAATCAAAATATTAAGAACCAGTTTGTATAATTTGGACTTAACGTAAAATTGAGCTGTATACTTTATTTTTATCTGGGAAGTCATTTGATTGGAACGGGACGAAACAACGGATACCTAATTAAGCTCTGCATAAGCCAGGTGTTTTCTCGAAATGAACAATGATACTCCTCATAACATGTAAATTTCCAGAACAATTATTTTTAAGACATGTTGCCTTAATATATTACGGTAATAGAGAGGATCAAACAAATAGAACATCATGACAAATACCTTGATAGGCTGACGTCACAATGGCACCTTCTGACTCAGAAAATCCCAATATAATTTCCAAGGATGTGTATGCCCAGGAGCTAATAATGAGGTCACACTCTTGGGTATCCAAAGGCCAGTATGTTACTTTACTCTCACAACTCGTTGTGAATATCCCAGCTATATGAACAAACAGACAAACATCACGGCTTGAAATCAAGTGACTAGGTAACAGTCACGTGATTCACAACAACGACATAAATCTGACTCAATAAAGAAAGAAATATTGTTTGAACGGAATTCAACAACAATAAATTCACATCTCACGATAACTCAAATACTCAAGTTCTGCAATACATACACTAAATGCATTCAGTCTGCAATCCCTTTTTCCTGGCTTTCTTCGGAGTTTCATGCCATTAATTATTTGAGTTAAATGGCTTTTTACAATTTTTACTTGACATATTCCTTCATTCTAGGCATTCGTCCTATTGTCAAGTTTAATTGTTCAACTTGTTTTTTTTTTTCAAATCTCTAATTAGCCACACTCACACTTTCAAACTGCTTTTATATCAATCGTTTCAAAGATATACAAGGCGAAAACCCATCACTTGTATTATTCATTGTGTAGTTTTGTTTACCTGGCAACCATTCAACAATGCTGTTACTATTCCAGGCATAGTCCTATTGTCATGTTTAATTGTAAAACTTGTTTTTCTAGTTTCTAATTAGCCACATTCGCACCGTCAAACTGCTTAAATATCAGACAATCATTTCAAAGATGTACAAGGCGAAAACCTATCACTCACAATATTCATTATGTAGTTTTGTTTACCTGGTAGCCATTCAACAATGCGGGTCACACGATTAACCGAAATACCGGAATACTACCGAAATACCGGAATACCCGCAATAATCAGGAATGCACATAAGTTTTAATTAAGAAATACCTGTATCTATAATATTTTTCGAGCATATGTCATGAAAGATAAAATATACAGTCTTTACTTCGTGCTTTTTCTCGTTCATGTCGTAATTAAATCGCACGTTTGTACCAATACGTTCTACTTTAGTTTATACTAATTTATTTTAGCTCGATTGTGAAGAAAGCTTGTAGCTTATCGAGTCACTCTCGAGTCCGCTTCCTGGAAAAACCAGTACTGGTGTCATATGAGGAGGTACGGTCGTGACCTTGGTGGGGCTCGAACCCGCAACCTCCGGGATGAGCGGCCGACACCTAAACCTCTACACCACCGCTCCCCTTATAATACGTTCTACTTTCACTTTCTAATTTACTGACGTCATTCTATAACATGTTCTCGCTTGATCATTAAAATATATAGATCTATACAAAAGTTTATATTTTTGAAATAAAATTAAGGGCTGCTTCTAGCATTCTAATGAAATTAAAAGTGAGTACGAACCAGCATAATGTTCGTGGATTCTGTTGAAAGCCAGGTGTAATCGTACTTGAGAGTTTTAAAATTTAAATACAAATGTACATGTAATTGAATTTACTGCTTTTCAAACACAGAACTGGTTTGCAAGGCACGTCTGTTTTCCTCATAAGTTGAAAAGAATGAGAACAGCAAATTATTATTTTTAACATGCTCGATATTAGACCTGCACTGCGGCGTATCTTCTATTGAAAGCACGTGGCTTTCTCGTATTTGGCGGGAATATTTTGCGCGGGAACTCGAAAGATGCTGACAATCAAATGTTCCGACAGAACATGCCATAGTAATTACGTCATTGCAAGCTGAGTGTTCGTTGCTGCATAACTTTTCATATCCCCGAGTCCCTCGCCGCAGATTTAAAAATAAATTGCATGTTTTTTTAACATGAACTTGCTTCTTTATATTCATGACACAAACAGACTGGGAATATTTTACAATCAAAATAAGTCGTAACAACAAATTAAACGCTTGTTTTAATCATTATTATTAGCTTGATTATCATTTAGACCTACTATACACATGTACCCCAAAACTGGATTACGAGACAGCTTTTTTTAACCGCACGAAACTTAACATATTGCGTGGATCATTTTTAAAAAGTCAATATAATCAAAGGTGATGACAGATAATCAACGAGTGATGCCCCAACATTTGTAAACGTGCTGATTAGCAATAAACAAGTGTTGAATGGGATAATCAAACGATAAACAGATTAATTAATAGTAAATGTGTTGCCTTAGGGGTAAATAAAATATCAAGATGCTTGTAACAAAAAAAAAACGTATGAAAGGTATACCTGAATTATGATACAATAATTATTATAAAGGTGGTAAAAACTAAGCTAATATATTATACCAATACCAATATCTTTATTCCATCATACAATATTACAATGTTTATAGCATACAGCGCACATACAGAACCAAGATATTGAAAAAAGAATTATGCCATTGCGTAGTCAATATTCGAAAATTCATTTTGACAAACTTTCGACAGAAGCTATCTGTCATATTCGATCGGTACATACAACATTTGGAAAATATTAAAGCTTCGGCATATATACTCGTATATGAAACAGTATTATTAATAAAAAAAATGTCTGTGGGTTGTATGCCAGTAAAGTATTTCTAATAATTTGACAATCTTCCTAATTTCGTATCTAAAATGCTTTTGAAAGCGCACTTCCAGAATATGCGCGTAAGTCATGTTACTGACCGTACAAAGCAGCGTTCACGTCGAATATAACACATCGGCAGTGAAATGCAGAAGTTTTGCACACAAACTATGGTGTGCATGTCCCTAAGATGGAACACGTCAATGGTAGGAATGTGTGGTAACAATTGACGATACGTTTCGATTCCCGCAAAATAAGTGTGGATGTTTGCATTCTCCGTTGGCGATTCAAGTAAGAAAAAAACAATTGATCAATATTTTAGAAACGTCGATTAATATCAGACAGTTTTATGCCAATTTTGTATTTAATCCAGTATTTGAATTTTTCTGGTATCGTTTGATATTATATGTGTCTTCATGATTTCTGCGCCGCTCCTTTGATGTTCGGCACGGCGAGTCTTGCTTTGAAAATAGCGGATCGCTTCAATATACAACTTTAATATTTTACGGAGAAATACTGTTTCTATGTATTCTCATTGGTACGTTAGGTCTGGAGATCACGTCAACATCTTCGACACTGTCAATACAAAAGTGATGGTGTTTTAAGTTTATTAGGTAAGTACAATAGCAAAAATAGGAGAAAAGTGCATAACGCTCTTAAACGCTTTCCCCGCGGAAAATTGTGATATGGATTTTTAATAAGAATTTTCTGTAGTGCGCTCTACTCAACAAGAATCTTATCACATGACGTAAACTCTAAAGCAATGTTTATATCAAAATTGTTAAATTCCTTAAAAAATACATGTACAAAAACTGTTCTCAATTCTTTGCTACATATAGCTTTCGATAACACTAAGGACACTTTTTAAAAAATGAATGTACTTACGAGTTTTCCGGTAAGATTGGCGGTACCCAGACAGACTTTTCTGTACAGTATAAGAACCGTATTGACATGTAACTTATGTTCAGTCTTTCATCAGCCCAGCTCTACAGCGGAAACAAAATGACAAAAAAATGATTGTGAATAAATACGTGTTTATATACCTAGATCATCAGTAAATTCAATTATACGCAATTTTAATCCACCATTGATATTAACACGGGAAAGAACTAGAATTAAGAATATATTGTCAAATGTTTGTACGGAATATTGTTTTGTTTTCTATCTTTTATGTATATTGAATGTAAAAAGATTTTATTGTAACTATAGATCTAATGTGTTGTTGTTAGTTTTGTTGTTATACTTGTCATTACCTGTATTTACTTCATGACATGTTGTTACGTTCACAATTATATAAATATCAGTGTTTTCTTTATTTTCAAAGACTAAAGCGATATATATGAAGGCAGCGCGGTGGTCGAGTGGTTAACACTCTGGGAATCGCCTGTTGGTGGAAAAATGTTGACAGCAGTAATTGTCATGCCACCAATTTATTTTGTATTATTTCTAGTATTACATTTAACCATTGTAAGGTTCGGTCCGTGTCAAGTTTTCGTTTGAACGCACTTTTAATTGCTCCTAACGTACTACAGCGTCAAACTTCAAAACACTATCAGACTCTTTTACCAGCTATTAAACAAAATCAACTGGTGAAACATTAAGCGTACAAATGGAGCTGGGCGAATATTGTAAAAGCATTGAATAAAAATGGATTAACCACCTTCAGAATGAACTGATCGGTCGGTAACACGATGTGATATTCTGACAGTTTATCTCATAGAGGGAATACCCAATTAAAACTAAATGATTATGAACCAAATTTGCATCGATGGCATTTGTCCCTATCTTTCCTCTACCTGAGTCATTCTTGGGTACCGGTAGGTAGGCTCATTCTACGTTGTATATAGATAGAGTATTGTGACGTATTACTACTCCACCATCACATGGATCAGTTTCGCAGGATACTACTGCCTTTAATCTCACGTACTTATAATGGAATTTTAGATAGACGGGGCATCGCTTTTTATTAATGATAAGTACAGATTTTCATCGCAACAATGGTTTTTCTCTATACCTGAACTTACAACCTGAGAACACTTTAAAACAAAAATTGACTTCTATATAAAGATATGTTCAACAATATATCTAGCCAGAGATGTCGTTCCTTGGCAATCCAAACCGATATCTGCCAACATTAAAATGTCAGGAATATTGGCAAAAAGTCACTTTGACTCATAAGCGACAGACCATTCAAATATACAATATAATTTTTGTTACCAAATATACAATATATCTTTTTTCTAAATACAACGAATGTTAACGCTGAACTATTTTGTGGTCATTGACAGAGGTATTATCGCGAGGAGGGCGGGATCGGTAACTCTATCATAAATCATAAATAAGAATTTTACGAAACTGAATCTAAAAGAAGATGCATTAAATGTTGTTAGTATTTGCTGAGGTTATGCTTACAAAATAGAAATAGCCAGTCACTGACAATGTTTGTTCTTTAATGTCCTGAAATAGAAAAGAAAGACTAATATTTAATGTATTTTAATCTAAGGTGTAAGAATTATAATCGCTACAATTGAACATGTCTTTTGTTGATAACAGTTTGCCTGCAATCATACACTAACGTATGTCTACAAAGAATCTATCAAGGTAAAATTGAAAACCAAGTTGAACGCGTTACGTAAATCTAAAATTTTAATGTGTTTATCTGCCGAGCTTCTTGACCTTACACATGCAACCTGATTACGATGTGTAGTATGTTTTTTTTTAATTCAAATAGAGACCGTTTAAAATTAGCTCACTTTAAAAAGGGACAAATCGTTTTTACAAATTAAGCCGAAAGAAAAGTTAAAATAAACTTACTAGGTAATTCAAAGAGATAAGCTTGAGGGATGCCGATACAGAAATCGTAAATGCTGGTCTCTGTTGCACTTCGTAATCTGAGAATAATGATTTTCGTAGTTCATATTCCAACTGCGGCGTGTACGTGCAACATACATGGTGTACGACGCTTCCTGAACATATGTTAGAAAGCTTACATCATAGATAGCAGTTACAGCAACACAAACCAATATATACTTAACAATTTTAAAAACGCAACCTGGCATTTGACGGTTTGTTTGTCATAGTTGCAAAAGTGTTATTTGGAAATTCAAGAGCACCATATGTTTTGCCATTCCTTAGTTTTTTTAGCAAGTTAATTACGAAACCCAAGCAAAAGTTCATAAATTTTGTAAATGTTTGCAATTTTGCATAATTATAATAAGATAGATACACTGCTTTAACTCTAAATATGCCCGGTTGCACGAAGCGTTTAACTCTTACTCATATCCCGGGTTTGAATCATCCGATTGCACGAAAGAGAATTATCCATGCCACGCGAATGTAATGAGATTTTTAACTCATACCGCTTGATTTTGTTGCAACGGTTGTGATAGGAAATTCTTAAACAATCCGATTGCATTGAACAGTTTTGTCATGGTTATGATTCGAGTTATGTCCGGGTTATCCAAACCTGGTAGGGACCAGGTTTATGAATCGAGTTGAACATTTAACATATGCAAAATGGAATATATTACGCAAAAGAGCATGTACAGATGATACAGATAGTTCCAATAAAATATATAAAGAGACATTTTAAACATGAACGGTTAGCTATATACTAATTAAATGAAAAAAAAAGTTTTAAGGACGTGTCATAAATGCTGGTTGCATTAAGGGTTCATGTAACCGTTGAATTTCATTTCGATTAATTTACACTATCAACCTTGTCTATGGAAATGAATTTAAATATTATAAATTGTGCATGCATCTACATTTTACCGGAATTATTTCCTGACATATCACAAGTGTTTTTTTCTCTTATTTTATTCTTATTCTTTATATACAGTAAAACCAGTGAACAACGACCACTGACCGGAAATAGCTATGTCAGGTTTTGTTGACAGGTGTTCTTTATTTAGAGGTATTTCGACAAAGCAGAACAGTACAATATTTTCTCCCTGTTTGTTTTTATTCGAATGTGGCCTTTTTTATTGACTTAATTAAGCTCATACATTAATTCAAAAACGCTGAAGACAAACATCAGCAAAGAGTTCTTTTTAAATACATGTACTGTGTGTACTGAACAGTGCACATTCATGCCTTGTTTGTACAATATACGACACCTTGGATACATGCCAAATTTAATGTATTCAGTGATTCTTTTTCTTGTTAATCCACAATCTTTAATTTGATGGGGGCTATATAACATAAGTATTTGTTCTCTTTCCAAATTACTGTACTGACATTCTCCCACTCTACTAATTTTATGGTCAACTTTATTACAACGTCATTTTTTTTCCACAATTGTGTCAGCCAATTCGTCAATTATTTTGTAAGAGAATTGCCATATCCTTGAAAATCAAGAATTTGTGTGCGTTGGGAAGCACCTTAACTAAGCTTTGAGCTTTCGACTACGTCCAGTTGTCTTTCTATTGATGTATGTATTATTCTGGCTTGCTACTTTAGTCTAGTATAGTGTTGGGCCTCTAGGGTGTTTGCTTCCGGAACAGGAGATCCCGGGTTCGAATCCCAGCCAGAGCACGAGGTGTGTCTTTGTGCAAGACACTGATGCCACATGTGCCTCAGTCCACGCAGCTGTAAAAATGGATAGATGCGCTGATAAAAACTCACTGCCTCTCTCTGACTAGCGAGATGACATTTGGTATGAGTGTTCGAGAACAATTCAATAAGCCATGGAGCTTTCGTCGTAATTAAACTTAAATGAATTCATTTAGACTAACTTGCTGCTTTGTAAATTGCCGAAAAAATGTGTTTAAACTGAAGTTAATGTTGTTCCAAGTTCTATTTGCAGGGGATATATAAAAGCTTGCCGCTGACGTCCTCACAGCTCATTGCAACTTCTAAACCTTTGATTTTGGGTTACTCACATTCATACTGGTTGCTTAAGCTATAACCCTCTCAAATTGTATGATATTTTGAATGCAGCAATAGTAATTGAATATCGATGCGTATTACCTGTGCACACTTCTATTGTAAAGTGTGCACAGTTTTGGAATGAATGACTTCCGTATGACATTTAAAAAATAATTTAAATGATTTGTTACACTCTTAAACTTAAAATGAAATGAAAACATCTGAACATCCTTCTCTGGTGGCCATGTGTTTTGACAAACCAACATGCTACAAATAGACTTGGAACAGAGACTAGACGGAATCTCGTTTTGAAATTACAAGTATTTGAAAACAGACCGACTGGAGAAGCGGCCGTGCAATAAAAACGTTCATAATCATCAAATATGTCCAAATAAGTTTTCACAAATATCGATCGTTAAACATTTATTTCTAACTCATAAGTCTGCATTTTGAGTTGTAAACTATTTAGCAAAAAGTGTAATTTTAACATATCTTACCAAAGATCATGCATTGAAAGATTACTAAATAAATCCGATCCATTACACATACATTATATTAGACACACTGTGGTAATTTAGTTATTAAATTTTTAATAGGATTAAAGTGTTCGCCACTGTCTTTCCTATACGAAATCACGGCGGTATCGTTGGTTGACAACTCTCATTATCGATAAACACTTCCCATTCAACGCTCTTAAGTTTTTCTGATATTCAATAACATTAGGTTCATGGAGTTTCACTTTTTTTAAATAATAGCCGGGAATTTAGCAATTATATCTAAGCGGCAAATTTTCCAGTTCGACCTGACTTAAATCTACATTTCCGAATTTTGTAGTCATTGGCCATTCAATGGTGCGTTGACTAAAATATACACTTCTTCCTATCAAAGGTGCTGTCCTTGCCAAAGCAGAAACGCTGATGTCAACCTTTAATATTGCTAGTTGTCTGCTCTGTTACGTATTTCTGTACATCTATCATCCACCTATTATTATGTACAATTCCGTCCTATGATGCAACTTTATGATTCAGTATTACATGTGTACTGTATTCTCATTTTTCTGGTATGTCCAATTGCCGGCATGTGATTGGCTTGTTTTCACATCTTATTGTTTGCATTTGTTGCTCTTAGAGGTTATGTTTTTACTTTCACGTGCTGGAATAAATATTGTGTTTGAACTGGTCTGTTTCTGAGATAATTAAAAGTAAACATTTGTTCAATGCAATGTAATCAGATAAATGTATAACCTTTCAGTATTTTAGTGGCATCAAAGAAAATGAAAAATTATAATTTTTTATTTATCCAAAATACCAACATTTTCTGTAAGTGACCGTTAAAAGGCGGTAACCACAGACTAAACGTAATACTAAGTGTATGATCTGCAACTTTTGGCGTTTAAGTGGAATAGTGTGTGTAATGTTTTTTTTTACCTGTGGCGAAAGCGCTGCTTTTAAAAAAATAATAAGCTATTATGGTTGCAGTGCGTGCCTTGTCGACCGTCGTTTCTCATTGTTGGGGTGGACTCACTCTTGTGTGTATGGGTCTGACTGTTGTTTGGTGCTCTGTTTGATTGTGTTAGGTGATAATTTTGTATGTTGGATCCATTTCGTCTTCGACACATAATCGGTCGTTTTAATTTCTCAATAGACTCAGTGAAACTGCAGGTTTAAACATGCTTGAAATGTTTACTTTCTATAGTGAATAAAGATCAATCTCGGCTAAACTTTTGAAGTTCCTTCCCATGATATCAACATCAGTTTCAGTTAGTGTTAAACACATCAATAAAGTTCAAACTTCCAAGATAAGGGGTGCAATAATAACAAAATCAGTTCACATAAAGAAGTAGATTCCTTGAGCTCAAACTTTCAAGACAAAAGGTGCAATAAAAGGGTGCAATTTACGGGAAAGCGTTTTCCTTGGCTAATTGAAAACGTCATATCGTAAAAACCTTAAACGACTTTACACAATATTTAAAAGTAGCTGACAGTTTAGTAACGTATCCTCTTATAATGAAATAAGCAGTAGTTTAATTATTTAAAGATATAACGTTTATATAAACATTGCTTATTAAATATCTACCTGTGTGAAAATATCGACAACTTATCAAAGTGTTTGCGTTCCTTACATACACTAGCTATATCGGCTAGTCAATTGGTAATTGTTAAACTGCTATTTTAAACATTTGACTGTTCCTACGTTTGCTTGTTTTATTATCAGCTTATTATAGTCCGTAGTGAACTTTTGTGTTTTTTTCCTATGGATTTCAGGTTTTCATTATCCATAAATTAAACGCTTAAACGAATACAAACTGTGTGATTCCTCACCGAAATGCTTTTACAATAAAGTTACTTAGCTTGTTGAAATATGAACTATTTATGCTCTAGCAATTAAAAGAGAGTAAACACTTTTTACCTCATTAGGATACATTAATGAAGAATTGTAAAAGCTTTTATTCGATAACAAATGTAAGTAGAAATCTATCCAAAGTTGGGTATTTGAATTCTTTTGAAGGACTTTGTTAAAATGTAAACTTTAAACAGTTTGACAGTATAGGTCAGTCTGCCCAATAAATCACTACAAATGTATTGTATTATATACACGGAAGTGTCATTAGTAGTTCATTAATTATTTTGTAAATGTTATATTAAAGGACAATGAATATTTAATGATTCCTCTTTCAAATCAATGATATATTCCCATAAATATTGAACTTATGACAGGTTATCAGTTTAAATGTCACTTAACCTTACATTATATTCGGTAGCTAAAATGTCATTTTTAACTCAATGCTAGTTTGGTTTTAAGTGGTCTGTTTACAGGACATACCGGTAAATAAGAATTATTTTGACAGCAGACATGCAGAGGTTAACTAGGGCTCCTAATGGCAAAATAATTTTGTTCATTAACAGATACTGATGCATCATTTCCAAGCTTGCATTAGATCTGTCTAACAGACCCTTGTTTCTCAAAATTGTCTCAAAGAATTGCTGAGAGCCCTTTTTTCTCAGCCACTAGTTAAAGTGATAAATACCCTTCAATATTATACTCCTCATTTAATATAATACATTCACTGATGGTTTAGTATCATTTAAAAACAAGCGTTTCAAAAGTTATAGCTGTATAACATAAATATATACAGCTTTATTCTTATTGAACATTGTCGAAAAATTACAATATCCTTTTTGACCCGCTGGGTCATTAAATGATTTTCTATCAATTTGATATGACAAATTTATGTTTGCATGCACTAATGAAAGAATTGTTTGGGCATAACTTCTTTATTTTAATTTTCTAAAGATTTTTCGTGTTTGAAAAACTTTCCTTGCCCGTACATTTTCTGATCATTTTATGCAGTGTCATAGCTTTAACACAAACTACTTACAGTCGAACGTTTCTTATCGATTGTTTTCAGAAACTGCTTTAAGTATTTTATTGCTTTTCAGCTTTAATATGAATGTGTTGCTTCAGGCAATATTCTCTCGGCAATATTTCGAATTGTAAAATGACAAAGATAATCAGTAAAGACAATCAAATACAGCACTCACCAACAACGACACCATAACACAGAAGAATGCATTCACCAACTTTACGAAAGTTCAAGATACTCAGTGAATCTTAAATATTAATGCTGTCATCATTTGAAAAAGTAAAAGACACAACATATAGATAATCTAAATATTTAATACGCAACAAAACGCAAAGCAGACACATAATAAAATAAAATCTTGACACCTTAGAACGGTCACGACGGTTACCAAACAATGCTAATAACTGATTGCTTTAACCAACTTGCAGCACGCCAACTCAATCCCGACCCTATCGTTTAAAATACTGAGCGTCAGGCTTATTACACGTTTTAGACTTCTTAATTCAGCGATTTTCGCTTTTAAACATCGTTGTATCATAGTAGTTTTTAGTATACGTGTTTTTATAATTAATCTAATTACTAACCTGAGCTAAATTTCATTTTTGTTAGCGATCTCACATTGTGCCTCTTTGAATACGAATTTTAAACAAACAATACTGGATCTCATAGGATGTTGTCTGGGTGAAACAAGCAATGCAGAGACATTGGTATATTTTCAAAAGGGTATTAATTTCCAAAGGCAGAATATTGGATACAACAGAATCACAAGATTTATCTCATCCCATGTCCGGCTGCTGCTGCTGCAACCTTTACATCCATTACAGTAGCTCGCTTCGAAAGCTTCTTTGAAGATTTACGCTTGCTGTAGTCACAAAAGAACGTGTGTTTTGTATCTTACACTCAACAGGTTTAGAAACGCAAAATATTTATTTTAACAGTGTTATCGTGTTTCAAATTTATTCAAATTTCATACACAACAAAAACAATATAAAATTGAATTCTTGTAAAAGTTTCAATAATTCATCGCAAAAAATGACTTGAATAGAAATAAAAAACAATAGCGTCATTCAAATAAAAATGTTCAACAGGGGAAATGTTTGCGTTTCTAAATCGGTTATTCGACCGTTGACCGTCTGTTTTTCTCAAAATTCAAACAGTTCGAATATATAAAAAGCACTAAAACAATGTTCTGTCTTAGTTTCATTGTGAATAGATTCTCTTGGCACCAAGTATCATTAACACACACTACTCTACCACGGTCGTTAACATAGGTACGTTTTACTAAAGTGTAGAGTGACATTTAAATGGAATATGACAGCTCAAGAGTTTTCGGTCCTGCTGCATTAGTGCTTCTACCTTTGCCAACGTTTAAACTAGCTCTGTTTTAAAATACATTTTACCTCAAATAGTTTTAATATTGATAAAACTTCGAAATTCAATTCTAGCTAATACAGTTACTCATGTAAACATACTTTAACAAGCTTAAACACACACTGGCAATCGTAATCCAAATCAACCTGAGATGGAAGGTCGGTCTAATCAGGATCGAGACAGGAACAGCGGTGGATGGAGACGAGCTGGTGGTCGGGACAGGGATTATGACAGACGGGATAACGGGGGACGTGGTCGCTACAGGGGCGGCAACCGCCGTCATTAATATAAAGCCGGGTTTTGGAATGTACGAGGTTTTGATATGAATCCTGACTCAGATAATTTTATATTACGTATGTGTTGTATTTTAAATTATAACTTTGACATTTTAGCGTTAGCTGAAACGCACCTATCTGGAAATAATGTTTTAAATATTGAAGGATACCAGTGGTTTGGACTTAACCGGAAAAATGTTCATAAAAATGCTAGATCAGGTTCAGGTGGAGTGGGTTTTTTAATTAAGCAAACACTGTGTGATAGCTTTCAAATTTCTGTACTAAATGACTCGTGTGAGGGCATTTTATGGCTTAAAATGGTACACAAAACTGACAACTTTACTTTATTGCCATGTGTTTGTTACTTGCCACCTGAAAACTCTTCTCGATATTTTGATGTTAACTACTTTTATGAATGTCTTTTAACAGATATGTACTCGTTTCAGAATGATGGTTTGATATATATTTGTGGTGACTTCAATAGTCGTTGCGGTGAATTAGATGATTTTATCGCTGGTGTTGATGATATACCACGACGTAATGTTATAGATTTTACAAATAATTTTTATGGTGAACTTTTAATTGATTTCTTGATTAATACCAATTTATGTATGCTTAATGGTAGAAATGGCTCTTCCAATGAGTTTACTTCTGTGTCTGTGAAAGGGTCAGCAGTAGTAGATTATTGTATCACCACACATGACAATCTTTGCAATTTGTCTGATTTTGATGTAACTTTAACGTCCCAAGTAATCAACAATGTTGGTGACCTACATATGCTAGCGCCTACATGTATTCCGGACCATTCCTTGCTGTCTTGGAATATTGTTTGTAATAGTGTTTCTACTCAAAATGACAATGTGTTCGAATGCAATACGTATGATAAGTTTGATTTGAGTAAAGTAACAAGTTCCTTTTTAAGTGATCCTGGGATTTTAACGGAAGTTAATGCTGTTATTGAAAAGATAGAGCAAGGTTATCAGTCTCAGGGTGAAATTGATCATGTTTATGATGAGTGGTGTAATATTATTAAACAAAATATGTATAGTGATATACCATATAGAACTATTTCTAGTGTAAATGTTAATAAAAAACATAAATTTGGTAAACCTTGGTGGACAGCTGGTTTGTCTGCTTTATGGGATACAGTATGTAATGCAGAAAGAAAATGGTTAAGCTGTGGTCATAGAAATGAAAAGTTTAGACTGAAAGCAGATTTTGTACAAGCACGCAAACATTTTGACCGAGAGGTACAAAAGGCCAAGCGGTTATATTGGTACTCAATACAAAACGAATTGTTAACAGATTGTAATGTTGATCAGTCAAAGTTTTGGCAGTCTATCGGTAAAGTTGGCATTCGTCATTGTAAAAGTAAAAATATACCTATGCAAATTGTATATGAGAATGGATCGACTTCTTCTTGTTTAACTGATATTTTAGGTAAATGGAAAAATGACTTTGGTTCTTTATTTACCAACGTGAATACTAATGACTCAAATGCATCGTATGATAATGTTATTGATCAAAACAATGTACAACAGCCATTTAATGAACATATATCTGTTTCAGAAGTCAAAAAGGCTGTAGACAAGGCTAAGCTTAGAAAAGCTACTGGTATAGATCAAATTCCTTCAGAAATGTTAAAAAACGACACTACAATAATGTTTTTACATATTTTGTTTAATATATGTTTTGAAAAAGGTATTGTTCCATCAGTTTGGAACAAATGCATTATTAATCCTATACCTAAGTCTTCAACAGCAGATCCTAGAGACCCTTTATCATACAGAGGAATATCTTTGACCTGTACAATGTATAAATTATACTGTAATATTTTAAATGATAGACTAAGTTCTTGGGTTGAAGCCAATGATATATTGTCTGATGAACAAAATGGTTTTAGAAAGAAGAGGAGCACTACCGATCATATTTCATCACTTGTTAGTTTGGTTGAAACTAGGAAGAAATTGAAACAAAGTACTTTCACTGCTTTCATTGATTTTCGAAAGGCATATGATATAATTAACAGGTCGAAATTGTGGAAAAAATTACAAGATACAGGGGTTTGTGGTAAAATGTTAAATGCTGTGAAATCTTTGTACTCAGCTGTAGCCTCATGTGTTAGAATTAATTCTTTTACAACTGACTGGTTTGAAGTGCATTGTGGATTAAGACAAGGCTGTGTATTGTCTCCCTTATTATTCAATTTATACATAAATGATCTTGCAGTGTATCTTAAATCATTAAATGTTGGTATTGAAATAGAAAATGAGATTGTATGTATACTTCTGTATGCAGATGATGTGGTGTTATTGGCGGAAAATGCACATGATCTACAAGTTTTGTTAAACGGATTATATGATTGGTGTTGTATTAGCGATATGTCAATTAATTGTAGTAAAAGTAACATTGTGCATTTCCGATCTGAATCTCAAGCAAGATCAACTCATATTTTTAAATGTGGACAGGAAACTGTAGACATTGTTGATAGGTATAAGTATCTAGGTGTTGTTCTACAAGAGCATCTTGATTTCAATGTAACAGCTGGGATGATGGCGCAAAGTGCTAGTCGAGCCTTGGGTCTACTAATAGCCAAATGTAAATTAGTTGGCGGGGTTCCTCATAACGTTTTTACTAAACTGTATGACTCAGTTGTTTGGCCTGTCATAGCATATGGATCTTCGGTATGGGGTTATAAATCATTTTCATGTATAAATGCAGTCCACAACCGTGCAATGAGGTTTTTCCTTGGTGTTGGCAAGTATACGCCCAATGCAGCAGTCTCTGGGGAAATGGGATGGGTTCCACCTATTGTTCGCCAGTGGAAAACAGTTAACAACTTGTGGGCCCGTTTGTCCCAAACAAACAATTCTAGAGTAAATAAACGCATTGCATTGTGGGCCTGTTCCAAATCAACCCGTTGCCGAAACTGGTTTTATTTTGTCAAAAAACAACTACTTGAGTTTAATCTTGGTTGCTATTGTAACTTGTTAGTGCCTATACCTAAACAATCTTTTACTAGTCAACTGGAAAAAAATATCATGTATAAGTATTTGTCCGAGTGGTCCGCATCCATAAATAGCGTTGTCGGTACTTCCGGTAGAGGTCGTAATAAGTTAAGGACCTACCGGACATTTAAACAGGAGTATGTGACAGAGGAGTACTGCAGGATGATTTTACCCCCTAGGCATAGGTCAGCGTTATGTAAATTCAGGTGTGGGGTTGCTCCTATTCGCATTGAAACGGGTAGATATGAAAATGTGAGACTAGACGAACGTCACTGTCCTTTCTGTCACGTACTTGAGGATGAGTCACATGTTATATTAGATTGTTCGTTGTACGATGACCTCAGATTTGAATTATTTTCGAAAGCTATTGTTTTTGAACCTAATTTCGCAAATTTCAGTAAAGATGACAAACTTATATTTTTGTTCACTAGTCAGCCAATAATTAGAAATTGTGCCAAAACCTGTTTTAATATTCTCCAACGTCGTCAGTTTTATCTTTGTAAATAATGTTTAACTTAATTTAAACAATTTGTCATTTAAAATTTTAGTTACCGCAAGAATCAGTTGCTAATTAGTTCTTTCTCGATCTGATCGAGAGGATAACAGATTTCTTAAAACATTTCTTAATTGCGCTATAGTGCTCGTTTTCGTTTCAGTATTTTTTCTATCTTTTTTTAACTATATTTTAGATGTGAATTAGCGACTGACTCTTGCTTTTTACAATGTAAATATATGTTGAATGATTGTAAGGTAATTTGATATATTCACTGTGATAGTCTCTTATAATTCAGAATTGAATGGTCATGTACTAATATTTTATCTGTCATGGTTTTATAGAAATGTTGTGATATTGTACATGAATGAGACTTAAATAAAGATATATATATATATACACTAAAGAAAACTTTCTTTATAAAATTCAATAGACATTTATACGATTCAAATATTTGCACTTCTTTAAAGATTCTTGGACCCGTTCACAGTTTGACAGATGGGGTTGTATATGTGGGCTGTAAAGGAACGACAACTCAAGGAAGAGGTTGTACACATTCTACTGTGATTTAAAACTGGTGCAAATCATATTGCCCGAAAACAACAAATAATGGACAACAGCAAAATTCTTATCCTAGCACTTGAAAGTAAATAATGCGTTCCGAAATAATTTCTTTTGTACATGCACACCCTCAGTGTTTGTGTTCTTTTTGGCGTTAACTGTATATCGCTTTAAAACACGTGTCTACATATTGCAATGTCATAGTTTGTACCTTCTGCTCATTCCAAATTATGTAGTTTAGTTAAAAGTACTTAACTTCGTTACAATGCCCATGTCAGTAAGAACTGATGTAATGTTGTGCCATAACAATTGTCAAAGAAAATGTCATCACAGTAACCAACATTAGGTAGATATACATAGTAACTCTGTCTAGGTATAAAGCAATTTCTTTCCAGCCGTACTGTATCTGTACAACACCGTCATTCCGTCGTTTAATTTCAGTTGTATCATGTTCTGATATTTCATATATTTCTTCTCCCTCTAAATCCCAGATGTCGTTGGCGGGAATAGATTTTTTATTGTCTTTCTCAGCACTGTGTTCCCCAGATGGTTCCACTTTTGCCTGTTTTTTATTGCATTTTATACAGACTAGTTTGGTGAGACATGAGGTGGTCATTGATTGTAACCATTGTGGAACAGGTATGTCCTCCGGGGTTAGATAAATATCCAGATAGATGACTGTAAGAAATACGGCAACCGTCTGCAGCAGAAGAATACTAGCGAGGTAAGTTGCTGAAAGAAAAACACCACATTACTTTGTGTCAAAAACAATAAATATTCAACATCTGCGTAGGTGGAGATAGTGTTCGTATAGAATATAATACTGCTTTTCTATCCAGAATTGTGACGATCTGACACAGTTATCAATATAGTTCGATACAAATAAATCTCGCAATCGCAGATCAATAAAGCCCATAATAGAATGGAATAGCTTCAAAATCGGTCTCTGTGAAACACTTATATGCATAAATCTGAGTAATTGAAACGTATTACCTTTCTATGCATTTTCGTTATTCATAATAAGCTGAATGCGCAAGAATTTCTTTCTATGTACTACTTTCTCATTGTCATGAAGGTACTTCCTACTGTAAGTAAAGTAACAGCTTCCTGGAGTTCAGCATACTCTCTCAGCAGTTATTTCCCTTTTGCATGGTCAAGAACTCGCTATGTTTATATGATGCATAAAATTGTCAACTGATTTTTGAAACTTTTACATGCAATTGATGTTTCTCATAGGACAATAATAATCCAAGAGATCTACTGTTTCTGTAAGATGTATGTTATACTATGTAAGATTTTTTTTTTAAATTTAACTTTTAATATGTTAACATAGAACAATTTACAGACAAGCTGTATGGATTTTCAAAGACTACAAACTATGTAAGTGTTTCATATATGAACCTAATGATATCAAAATTGTTGACATAATATAATTAATATTTCATTTTATATTATCAATCATAGTTAAATTTTAGATTTATTTTGAAGGTCATATGAAAAAAAGATTTGTTCTGATTTGCTTTGTAATTCTTTACGTCTTAGTTCTATATGTGTTACCGTCAATAAATAAAGATGTTATTAATATTATTATGACAATGTAGTCACTATTGTTTACCTTATATAACTACTGCTAGTATAACATTGAATACACAGGATGTGGGATCCGTTCAACACATGACACACTTTATTTATACAAATTTGTTTATACTCGTTTGCCAGAGTTCTTACAACTTAGATTTATCACCCTAAAGACTCGCTCCAGATGAATTCAATCTCGAAGAGAGAAGGACGGTGCGATGGGACAGAGGGGACAATGTGAAATTACATGTATACTGCATCATGACGGATCATGTCACACACTGAAGAAACTACAAATGAAATAGAAGAAAGGTAATCCCAAAAATACAATCAAACACATCATTCACCAACAACAACAACAACATCCCTAAACCCTCTAAGAATAAAGGCGGCAGATAAGGCAGGTTTAGTAGTGACTTTATAAAATGCAACGATATATGAAAAGAATTTTATAACGGTCGGTTGATAGCGAGTGAAATCTTATTGAACATGAAAATTCAGTGAATTTGTAACCCCCGTCAAATGAAGCCAATAGGTGATTCAGAAATGAACAACGGGAAAGGCCAACTGCGGCCTCATCTGCGATATGATTTTCTTCTTCTTGAACAGGGAAAACCAAAAATGATTCTTGGTTACCTTGTAGTTGTAATCGGTGAAACCGTTCACTGGGCCTTGACATGCAGCGTCCTCGATAAATGGCGGGTGATTTTGATCACGTGAGTTCCTTCTCGGGAATGTACGTAAATTGTATCTTTTTTTTAAGGAATTTATTTTTAGGTAAATATATATGTAATCGTTCGTAAAGAAGAAAGTTGTCAATGAAATAATATCAGAAATTTGAAAATCAAACTACAAACTCTTTTATCGAATTCCGTACGTTTCCGTAAATCCTACTTTTCCGTGATATGCATATGATTATCTTCCGTAATCAGCTAACAGCGCAGTAATTTCTAAAACAGAAAAAATTGTGTAATGCAGCCCGTAAGCTATAAACTTTCAGTCCCCAGGCCAAAACTAGAATGTGTAAGTAATGTCTGCTTTAGTGTAGAATTTTATACGTACAAAGCACGCTTGCCGACAATGAGGTTTGCGGTATATAATCCGAGATCAACCCCAGATAAACTGCATAAGCAAGAAGTATAGTGAGTGCAAGACCAACTCGCTCCCCTGATTCTGGTGTCAGTTTGAATATAGCCACCTGAATGAGAGAGAAAATATTTCATGTTAGCACAGTTTGTCACTTTAAACGTCAAGTAGTTACAAAAATAGACAAAGGCAAATGCATGTATTTAGTTTAAATGTGCATGTTGAAATTATTTCTAGACTTTTAAAAATACGGTTAAAAATGAATAATATACAGTACAATGCATACGAAATATTTTGGCACAACAATTGTCAACAAATATTTATGAAATCCTTCATAGATTCATTTTCATTCTCTATTCAATTATTTAACACAAACCGAATAATAACTTATATGAGTTTAAAACATTTACTGAACGTTCATGCATTAACAACGTCCAGCTAAGGAGAAGAATTTAATTAAACAATATGTATTTAATTTTAGTCATTTTATGCCATTTAAAGTAATATTAGAATTCAAATTGACCATCATAATTTTTAATTAAACATTAATCAGTGATTTATACTTCTAGAATAATAAACATTACCATATATAACAAAAAATAACCATCTGTTTAACAGTTATATTCACATTGCATATAGAGGAAATCTGGAAAAATCTTTTTTGACTATACTAGTCAAAAATAAAAAAATCTACCCTTGCGGTATGGTATATCTACATTTGTATCGGCTAATGACAGAAATAACCTGGTAAAACTTATTTCCTATATGTGTTAAAGCATTAGTTTTGTCTATAACACAATGTGGGCATTATGAAGGGGAGTAGAACTTTAACATGTATAAAGTTAATTATAACATTTTGTGTATGTATCATTTTGGAAACTATCAATAAAATATATCTACATGTACTAAAGAATAAACAATGCTATAATTTACAACTGCACAATGTAGCTGCATTTAAATCCGGAATATCTTCTAAAATCAGATTTTTTACGAACTTCTCAATTTATTTTAAGCATTCTTTAGAAAATCCCATAAGAACAACTGAAAATATTAATATCGCAGTTGTACCTGGCTCCCATGCACATTTCAATTGTAAACATATCTTTCGAGAAATACTTAAAGCAATCTGAACCATGCGGAAAAAGCGTTTACTATTCAAGTTTATTAGACACGTACGACAAAGGTAAGAACCATGTTTGAACAAACAATATAACAAAAGATTGTACATGTAATTAGCATGCAGGATATAGACTAAATCCTCAAATAAATTGCCACCATACCGTGAGGAATCCCATAAGAACAACAGGAAAGAGTGTGTTAAGCATGTGGAATAAAGGCCTCCTCCTAAACTTTATAGTAAATGTCAGACGACTGAAGTCCTGTCTTTGTCTTTCTACAATAGAAGCGGCATAACTCTTCTCTAGAAGTTCCCATTCTCCGTTCTCTGTAATACAATATATATATGTACTGTGTAGTTTCAGCTGCAGCTTGAAAATCAAAAGTATAATGCTCGTTAACACGAATTCATTAAAACCATAATGGGCTCACATAAGCTATTTCACAAGTAAATCACACATAGGGACGAACGTCGGATACAAAAAAGAACATTCCATTTCCGGAGACAAAGCAAAATGAAATGTTTACCCAGGGTGAATGTTCACAGAACTTGTATATCACAAATTCAGGACTCTGTAATTTATTTAATGGAAATACGTAAGTGTACCAGGCACATAAAGCAGACGCTTTCAATTTACAGTACACGTTTACCATTTTAAACCTGAGAGATAGAAAGACACGCTTACCTTGGTAAAAAGAAGTGGCGATTTTTTCATCGAGTATGTTATCAAAGCCGAGTAAGACTTCGGTCGCAGTATATCCCCAGGTACTAAGGATGATATTACATGTCTGGGTATCGAGCGGCCAGTAGGTAACAGAGCTCTCACAACTTGTAGTGAATATACCGGCTAAAATTAATAATATTGTACATGTATCCTCATTCACTTACATGTATATGAAATGAATTATGTTCGTTTGTTTTTCAATAAAACTAATGCCGTCCTCATTAAGATTATTTGCGACCTTTAAAAACCATGTATATCATAAGTACACACTCGCAAATATCAAAATTGCAAAGCATTTAAACCTATTTTCTAACACATTACCGATGTTACGTAGTTTCTGATTCGTTATTTACAATTTGCAACGGTTATATAACTTATATAGTCGCAACAATCGAACGATCAATAACGATCGCATTTTAGAGCATTGTGCTTTAGAATAGGGTTAACCTTTTAGTGATTTTGACATTTGCTACAATATATACGACTTTTAATGGTCGCAAACAGTATTCTTAATTGCGATCATTAAAAACCGTTTCTAACGCACTACCCACGTAACGTCGTTTCTGATTGGTTACGTCATTTAAATTTGCGACTTTTAAATAGCGTTTATATAGTCCCAAAAATCGAAAGGTGTTTTAATTATCGCATTTAAACATATTGTGCGTTAGAAAAGGATTTACCATATAGTGATTTTGACATTTGCGACCGTCTATACAGTTCTAATGGTCGCAAACAGTTTTAACAGCTCCGGCTCACGCCGTCGTCGTTATAAATAGTTGCAACCATTAAAAACCTTATACACAGTCGCAATTATCAAAAAAACAAAACAGTTAACCCTATGTTTAACCGTCGTAATTTTTGATAACATAGCCAATCGGAAACAACGATATATCGGTAGGCTTAAGTAGTTCGCAGCCTTGGCAGGTAACACCTACCCATTGAACAAAAAGAAAACGTGACAAAATTTATAACAAAACTACTTTTACAAACCCTACATATAAAAAGATAACAGCCCAAAAGAACGTAAAAAAGAATGTCCAGTCGTCTAGTTTAGGAAAAAGGTGGTGAAAACTCGTGTATTCACAGTGCACAACCTCCGGTGTTGACAGCAGTTCCGGTGTTGACAGCAGCTCCAAATTCAAATGCGCGTTTTTACGCAGGGTAGGTATTTGTGAATGCTGTTGCCTTTTCTGTTGTCTGTGTGAGTAACGGCCAGTATATATTGTTTCAGCATAGATCAAGGAATCAGCACGTGAAATAATGTCTAAACAGGCACTGCCAATAAGGAGAAAATCCTCGGTAAATACTAAAGTTTTGTCGAAATTCGAGTGTTTTCGCTTTCGGCATCAATTATAAGTCTTAACATTCAGACATCAAAAAAATGAATAACCGGGGCAAACTTAAACCATTATATGTATATGAATATTAAGACTTATACTCACAAAGACAACAGAAAAGGCAACAGCATTCACAAATACCTACCCTGCGTAAAAACGCGCATTTGAATTTGGAGCTGCTTCAACGCTGGAACTGCTGTCAACGCCGGAGGTTGTACACTGTCGTACTACTCTATGTAAAACGCATCACGTGTATAGCTATAATCAAGTTTTTTGTTTTTGGTATAAGACGGAATTATTCTAAGTAAGAACATCAAAACGGTAAATTCTGAAAATACCGAAGTATCAGAGGTCAAATATGATCACCAAAGTTATAAAAATTATTCATTAATAATCATAACGCCTTTCTGTTTACTTGCCTGGAAGCCATGCCGCTGTCCCTTTCTTGCGGATCCTTATAGGGTTATTTGGTGTTGATATAACATCAATTCCGTCAATTCTGTAAACATAAAAGACAGTGACTTTAGTCCTGAATTTGGTAAAACTTCGAGCACATGATGTAGACTGTCTGTCACAGAGGTGTACATGCATAAGCTTCACTTTTGAAACGTGACTATCCGATCATAGAGTGTGCTTATAATTTAAATACTGATTCGGTGCGTCTCTGTCCTGTGAGAGATGCGCTCATACAGTTTGTACATATTAGGTGCGTGGCTGTCCTGTGAGAGATGTGCTCATACAGTTTGTACATATTAGGTGCGTACCTGTTCTGTCAAAGAGATGATCACACATCGAGTACTGATTCGGTGCTTTAACGACGTTAATATATAGGTAGTGCGTTAGTACAAAAGGAAAACGCGACAAAATTGATGACTGTCCTGTAACAGAGGTGCCTATATATTGAGTACTGATCCGGTGCGTGACTCTCCTGTCACAGAGGTGCTCATACAGATTCGGTACGTGACTGTCCTGTCACTACCAGACTTACGCATTTTCTAGAATCAATGGTGGGGTCCATATAGCCTTCTCTGTACTGAAAATGAATGGTATCGTGCTGTATGAAGCATTGCCGCTCCAGTCGAATCTGACGTCATCCCACACCTTAAATATACGAGAGTTTTGATAAATGATAGTTAGTCAAAATGTACGCACAGGTCTGCAAGGGCACATCGTAGTAAGTATACGCTTAACTAATAAGTTACAGAATAATAAGCTTATTCCTGTAATATAGACCTTTTTGTCCAACCTACAAACATGTTTGTATGGAAATATATGGAGTTTTAGGGCGGAGCTTAGCATTGTGATGTCACAGTCCCACTTATTGGGATAAACTTGAGGTGAAACTTAATACTTCTTTTCGCGTATTGGAGATATTGAGTTAATATGGAAGATACATCTTGCTTTTTAATGAAACAGGTGTATTTGATTTGACCGGAAAGTAGGCCAAACTGTAAAACCCAGCACACTTAATTACCCTGCAGATAGTACTTACAAACTGGAAATACCCCGTGATTGACAGCTTCTGTTCTTTTATGTCCTGTAATAAATAGACAATGAGATAAATACATGTTTCTTATAGAAACATCCTTACGAGCGTCAATTTGGTAGGGAGTTGGTAGTTGGTAGTTGGTTAATCGTAATTCCCAACAATGCTATAGCTGGAAGTTGGTAATTCAATGCACCAATCACCAATATGACATGTTCGACCACACCATACCCTTTTGTTAACATTGAATAAACTAGGGGACCTAGTTGGTTATTCGTATGAATCCCCAACTACCTACCAGAAGGTAGTTGGTTATTCGAACTTTGTATGTATTCCGCTCAAAACATGAAGTATTTTACCGCAATAAATGTAACGTATATATAATAAGATAGATGTATTCTACAACATTGTAAAACTTTCTTCTCCCTACATCCAACAGGGGACTCAGTTGGTTATTCAAGCCAATAACTGACTTTTTAACTGTAACTGTGAATGAACGAACGAAAGAACGAATGAAAGAAGCTATAACTGTGGATGAATGAAATGAATGAATGAAAGAATGGATGGATGGGTAGGTGGATGGATGAATGGATGGATGGGTAGGTGGATGGATGAATGGATGGATGGGTAGGTGGGTGGATGAATGGATGGATGGGTAGGTGGATGGATGAATGGATGGATGGGTAGGTGGATGGATGAATGGATGGATGGACGAACGAACGAACGAACGAACGAATGAATGATGATAAAAAGCATTTTGAGATAACTTACCAGATAATTTAAAGTCAGAAGATTAAGACTTATCTCGATATTCACCAGAGTGTCTGGCCGGGTCTGTACTTCATAGTTATTGCTAAACATCCACTCCCTGAGATCCCATTCCAGCTGTAGTCGTGCTGTAGGCTGACTACACACCTTGTTGATCCCAATAACTCAAAAATTGAAAAAGCATAGACTGAATATAACATGATTTTTACATAGACCATGCACTCTCTTGCTTATTATTTCGGAGCTAAGAGTTAATCTGATCGTTAAGAAATATGTCTGAAACGCATAGACTGTATATAACATGATTTTTTCCATGCACTCTCTTACCGGAGCGAGTTTCTGATCGTTAAAAAATACTGACTAGCATTTGCATATTATTCAACATACCGTTGCAGTGACATCCCATTCTCCTATTATGACATGCTTTAAACGGCACTCTGGTAAGAAATTGATACTTCTGCCTTATAATTGTTTTCGATTCATATGTAGTGAACAGAAGCGATGCTTGTTTAAGTGTTTTTAAAACTTGATTAGTGTAATGCATTACGGATACGTGCATCAAATTCTCCCAAAGTTGAGCTTTTATTAATTCAATTACTAACAACTGTGTTGATTTTTCAAGCATTTTTGTAACGGTGAAATGCAAGAGATAACGGGTAGGTATTGTTAATGTTCATTAATTGTAGGAAGTTGTTTATAATGGTGTCGTTGTATGAGCTTCATGTCCATACCTCGCCCGAGGGTGGTTGATCTAATAAGCACGTATACAAACAAACAGCTTAAGGTTCGTTTTTGTATTTCAGTACAGACGGACAGTTTACCTAACCATCGTTCCTGGGAAAAACCTGTATCACATTCCTGTCTTTCGTAAGAAAATGCTAGACTTTTTCACGTAAACAGGCATGGTCGGTGGCAGGGACTGAACCTATGGCCCTCAACCATAAGAGTTTACAGTGATTTCAAGTCAGCGATTACAAATACAAATACAAAGCATTTATATAGCGCAAAAATGTATAAAAATATTCGATTGCGCTTTACAATTTCACCTAAGCATAGCAATATGGCTAAAATATCCTCGGTCTAGTCACTCTTGAATTTAGTTTCTATGACACAGTCATGCACACAATAATTTAGTTGTAAAACCGACTCTAACCACTCGCCCTCGGAGGCGATCTTTCTTAAGACGTACTTGAAAATAATAATAATGATAATAATAATAATAATAATAATATTAGTAAAGGCTTTTATTTGATACGTTTTTTAAGTTCATTTATAGAATGTTAAACTATCTGATTTATGTGTAAGTGAAACTATAAAAAAATATACATACATGTATAAACAATTTGGCTTTCGTTGATAAAGCGTAACTGTCAATCATGTGTCCGCATTCACTCTATGTGAAGGTGTTCGTATAGCGCGTAGATATCAATGAAACAATCTTTCAAATATTTTATACTTAAACATCGGGGTACTTACATCTATCAAGTAAATGGAAATGTCTTTAAGGTCATGTAATGATTCAATTTTTAACATAATTTCCCTTAATATCAAAGACTGTCATAGAAACATATTTTTATGATTGTTTGGAACAATGTCAACAAAGTATAGAAATAATAGTTACTAGCTAAATTACTTACTAAAATAAAGGCAAAAATATATACACTTACCACATAATATTAAAGACAAAAAATCTCTACATTTATATGTCCCCATGTTAATCCAAAATCATTGCAAATCAAAAACATTCAGAATTAAATGGTCATTACTATACTGCGAAACTTTAAAAGAGGAACATTGTATAACTAGTTGCAAAATCAAAGTTTGAGCTAACAAGTTTCTAATTTCAATAATGGCCACTTATATAAGACCTGTTTTAGTGCCGTTTAATCTTCAGATACTTGTTTACAAGGTTTGGTTAGATAACGATTTCTTAGAGATAACACCGCAGCGGTTATGAAGCATTATGTGCACAAAACACTGCCTTGAACACAGGCATTTTTCGATATGTGTTCTTCTAAGAAAGAAAAAGCATTCTTCTGTTAAATAACGTACATTTAGCCAGTTTGAAGCATTTTGATAAAGTCATCCACTAGATTAAAGGTATGATCCCTTTAAAGTCGAATGCTTCTATTAGTCGAAGAGAACGAGAAAAGAATCTGGGGGATGTTCTTTATTTCCGCATATTTTGTTCATAATTTGATACGTATTTTGTCGAATAAAACTTAACACTTAATTTGATTTGAATAATGTTAAAAGATTGTTCTTTGTCTTCTAATTTCAGACAAGCCGGTCATCTGCCTCAACTCGGAATGCCAAGTTAAATAATACCTGTTATTTCAGATGCGATGATATGAGATGCGTTGAGCTGAGCTGAGATTGGATGGGAATGCATCGTATGCTGGTTGGCCCAGTGTTCGTGGTAATTACAACCCTTTATAACAACTAAAAAAAATAAACAAAGAAACAATCAAGGTCAAAATTACCTAGAAATCTAACATTTAACTACGACTTAATTTATTTATGCTGGTTGTCACATTTTATACGCTTCAGAAATATAAAGTGTGGTGATCTAGGACTCACCGGAATATCCAGAATTCGTGGGCCACCAAAAAGTTAAATCGCAACAGATATGTCCAATATGATATTTCAGAATCTCGTTTAAAATTATAGTTTATGTCTTGTGAATCAATATCAGTTGATTACATATAAACAAGCAGTCAACTATTCTTCCAGTAAGAGTTTTAAAAAAGCAATCATTTCAACAATAAAAAAATGTTCAGACTCACTTTGGGAGTACCTGAAGCAACATTTTAGGTATAAGAACACCAAATTGTCGTAAAGGATATCAACGGAAAACATCAACTGGAACATATTTACAGTTTGGTTAACTTCAGTTGTTTTATTTAATGCAAGCAATGGGGAGAGAAAAAACTGTCTAAATACCACGAATTCTGGACCTACCACGAATACTGGGCCCAACACCATACCTGACCGGGTCGAGCCAGACCAGACCGGTTTAGAGTATGGGTAACTATAACAAGCGCCAGTGGAGCTATTCGTTACATCCGCGCCGGCGTATGCCGGTGTACGCTGGTATACCAGGATAATCCGGCGCATTATCGGCAAGGCGCTCCCGATTGGCGTATTCCTGATGTACGCCGCCGTGGTTGAAACGTAGCCTTAACCCTATGTGTGTCGAAATCACACGGCGACCACATATCTTTTATTGTAAGTATATCGTCAAAGCAGATTATAAACATTTAAAATCACAGTTACATAATAAAGTGTTGCTCTGAACAACTGTAGCGAAAACAAGTCTCACAACTAGACCTAAAGTGGTATTTCATTGTCCCTAATGAGGTCATTTTAATACAAGTAATTATCACATATTTACAGGCCCATCAGACATCATTTATATATAAGCACAGTTGGTGTTTGCTCTCACCATCATGAATAAAATTTCTCTAAATATTGTTAAACTGAACTATAATGTTATTATAGCACATTATTGTTATCGACCTCGTGTTTCAATAGGTGTTCACTAACTATTTACTTGTCCCTTATAGTTCCTAATATCGGCTATTTGAATGAGAAACAATATGTTTCCGTTCTTTCACATTGGGTTAAATGTTTATGTATCATTAAAATAAATGCAAACCTCCATTAACACTCCCGTTATATACATGCAGTGTCTGGTATTGACTTCGGGATTATTTTTTTTTATTTTCGTTAAACAGTGAAATGCTATGCGTATCATCATGATAAAATTCTGAAAACCTGCATGCTACGTTTATAATCCGGTGTTGAGATTTGTGTAACATATTCACCAACTTGCAATGTCCATTTGCTTCCAGACTTGGAGTTTGTGTGTATTTTTTTTTGTTTTTTGTGTGTGTGTGTGTGTGTTTTATGCCCCCGAAGGGTGGCATATTAAAATCGCACCGTCCGTCTGTCCGGTTTGAGTACAACTTAGCATTGTGAGGTTCTTTGAGTTCATTCCGTCATTATGGGGTTAAAATGGCATTGTGGGGTTAAATAATTGTATTGTGGGGTTGAAAAAGATCAAAGAAAGATCAAAGGGATAACCTCACAAAGTCCGTCTGGTAAGTACGTCCGTCTGTCCGTCCGTCCGTCTGTGCGTCCCCACTTACAAATTCGTGTCCGGACTGTAACTTAGTCATGCATTGAAGGATTTTTAAATAACTTGGTTCAAATATCTAGCACATCAAGACGACGTGTCGCGTGCAAGACCCACGTCCCTACCTCAAATGTCAAGGTCACACTTAAGTGTTTGAAGGTAATGGAATCCTCTATATATGCATACATTCGTGTCCGGACTGTAACTTTGTCATGCATTGAAGGATTTTAAAATAACTTGGAAAAATGTCTAGTGCACAAGACGGCGTGTTAAACCCACGCCTCTACCTCAAAGGTGAAGGTCACAATTAGAGTTTGAAGGTAATGGAATCCTGTATATATGCACATATTCGTGTCCGGACTTAACATTGTCATGCATTGATGGATTTTAAAATGACTTGGCACAAATGTCTAGCACATCAAGACGACGTGTCGCGTGCAAGACCCACGTACCTACCTCAAAGGTCAATGTCACGCAAAGAGTTTGAAGGTAATGGAATCCTGTATATATGCACACATTCGTGTCCGGACTACAACTTTGTCATGCATTGATTGGTTTAAAAATAACTTGGCACAAATGTCTAGCACATCAAGCCGATGTGTTGCATGGATTTTAAAATTACATACCATAATTATTGAGCACATGGAGAGGACAAAGACTGTGAAGACACTTCTTTCAGGGGCATTAGTCACTTATGAGGGACAGCTCTTGTTTGTTTTGTTTTTGTTGTTGTTGTTTTTTTGGGGGGGGATGAGAGTTGGTATGGATAGTGATTTAATGAAGACGATTGCTATGTTGTCATATTGTGTACAAGAAAGGCATTTTCGATACATTTTCGTCTTGTAAAATGCCTTTTTCTATTATTGTACGTACATTTAGTCCATTTAAAACATTTTGATAAAATCATCTGTTAGTTGTTAGTTGTGTGCCCCTTTATCTTTGTATTAAACAAGAGGTGCAATGCTTATGTAGTAGAGGTTTAATACGGCACCATTGAGCTAGCTTTTATGCCAAAGTGGTAAAGCGTCCCGGTAGGGTACTGTGGGATCCGAAACTCGAATCCAGCTCGGGGCGAATTATTTTCCAAGGTTACGTTGGAGTCACCCACGTGTTTAGAACATGATGTTCTAGCACCCATAGAACGTCCCACAGACATTCGTACTCCAAGAATTCGAGGACGAAGTCTAGTAAAGTAGGGGTGTATGTAGAAGACATATACATATAATAAGGCACTTGTACTTGCTTGCCATTGAGCTAGCTTTTGTGGCGACATGGCAGTGTGTCCGCTCAGGGCTTTGGAGGACCCGAGTTCGAATCCAGGTCTAGGCGAAGTATTTTTCACGGTAATTAAAAAGCTAGCGAAATAGAGCAATTATAACTGGTCATCTGTTCATATAGTTGTATTCATAGTTTCTTTATAAAAGAAAATATCTACACTATGTTTTAGCCTGAATGCAACATTTTTTCTTCAGTATATTAAACCCGCCCCCAACCCTTGTTCCGTTTTATTCGCGTCACGTAATAGATTAAACAAATGCAATTAATACTTACTCATTACCGTTACTATTTGCAACTATGCTTGCATACATATAACTGAAATTATAAAGGGTATTTGGATTCCCCGTCGTCATTCGTATCACAGTGTTTGGGAATATCGTCATAACGCTCGGATGCATGTGAAATTAAAGAAGATTCAGTTATTTTACATTCACCTGTTTTAAACCGTAAACTATAGTTAAAACTAATCCTTACATTAAGAATACACTATGCAATGATAACATGGTAGTCGGATCAACACTTTACTAATATTAAATAACCTAAATATCTTTTGGTGGGGAAGAGAGGGAAGGATCTCATTAGTATACTGCAATTATGTGAAATTTGAAGACAACATACGGTTAATTCTCAAGACTCAAGTGTTGTTTTAAAAGCAAAACATTGAGGATGATGTGCGAACTTGTATTGTTACAATAAGTGTTTTTACTAAAGTATACCTTTTTGTACGTTCAATATTTTCATATATTTATCTATGATATTTAGTTTTAATATGATTTAAAAGAAAAGTAGGTATAAACAAATGTCAACAAAAAAAAGATATTTAGTAAATTTGGACAAATAAGCAAGTAAAGCTTGAAACTAACAATAGGTTGAGTTCTTTCCCTTTGGTTACCTAACGCATTCAAAGAGAAAGAAAGGGGTTTCTTTTGTTTGCTTGGTTTTCTTGTTATTTATTTACATTAATTAATTATTTTTTTATCTTTTATTTATATTTGCTTTACTTTTTTATTTTGCTTTTTTTTTGCTATTGGACAATTCGTTTATTCACTCTTCATTGTTTTTGCAACAGAAAAAACAACAGAAAGCTCATGTATGCTAAATGAAATAAAACATCTTCCTTACGATTATATGACGCAGAGTTCGAAGATGCTTTTATGAGCAATGCCAACTAGTTTGCCTTTAGAAACAAAGAGTTGTTCCGTAATTTGGTTCTAGCAATTTGCTCTAAGAAGTTTAGCTCATATTAAGCTCATATTAAGCTCATATTAACAGTATTACTGGCATGTTAGTAAGAGATGCTAATATTTTATTTAGGTATAAAAGAAATCTTCTTCAACAGGTCCAGTGCTTATAAAACTGTTTTCGTGCTCGGCTTCAGGCCTAGAAAGAATATTGTAACAATTATGAATTATTTATAAAAATGTGTCACCCAAGCGTTCCGTAAATATCAAAAACGACTTTTATACTATAGCTCTTTTGTTTCTTATAATGTACGGTGCTACAAGTTCAAATCGTTTTGTGCTCCAATTCAGTTGAGCATTAATGATTTTTTTCACAAAAATTGATCGCTCCTTCCACATCAAATCAGCTAAGAGTTTTCCATATAGACACGGCTCATCAGAACGGGAATTGATGTTCTAAATAGGTAAGTCACTAACTATTCATAGCTAATGTTTATTGTATGACTTACCTACAATAAATAAAATTTGTATTGTATTGTATTGTATTGTATTGTATTGTATTGTATTGTATTGTATTGTATTGTATTGTATTGTATTGTATTGGTAGGCTTCTGAAGTTTACTGCAGCCACTCCTCTCATGTATGTGTATAATATACATGTAGTTAATAAGTAACATATGCAATATATGTATAAGTCAAGAACCGCAAGCGCCCAACTATGGTGTAAAAAGGAATTAAAGAATGCATTTAAAAAAAAATTAGTAATCAAGCGATTTAGAACAAATTTGATGTTGTCCTGTTTGCGTGTATTTGACGGGCTACTATTTTGGATGTAAAATTTCTTTATAATATGCCATACATATACGTGTAGTGTGATTCAAAACAAAAGTACTTTACAAATGCGTGCCTAAGCGAAAAACAAGGATGCAAACACGTCGACATTGGATCTTTGAAGAAGTAAGCAGGAAATATATCGACATCAATCAGTTTGGCTTGCTTCCCTTTCATTCACTGACTAATGTCTAAGATATGCTAATGCAGATTCGCTGGATCTTATTCACGATTACATGAATGTAGATGCTCTTTTAAGATATGAAGATAATCATCTCGAAAACACAGGGTAATTCCGCAGTATTACTGATGGACTTTGAGACGGATTGATTTCCACAAGCCATATGAATCGTAATGCATGTAGGATGTGTTTATTTTTGACATACTGAAAGGTCCAAGACAAAAACGTAACACTTAAACTATATAAGGCAACTATGCGGATGATTTAAAAATAAAACAGGTTTTCTCGTGTCTTAAGCTTAGTATTTTTGTTAGGTTTAAATTTCTTTACAACTTACTATGATGTATAGCATCGGTATGGTTTGAAAGAAATGTACGATAAAAACGTATGCCAAACACATATTAGAATCATTTCTGAACGTAATTAAATACCCACAAAACGCGCATTGTATCTTCATTGTGAATAGTTGTGCCATGCCATTTCAAATGCAGCAACCGGTTAAGGGAGGGGTTATTTAGTGGCCAAAATATAGTGTTGTGTCTTTTGACCTTGACCTTGACCAATGTATTAAAGTCTGTTCCGACTAATTTTGGACCACTAGTTTCTTAGAGCCATTGCATGTATTTTTGCTTTTTATAGCATATTTATATCTGGAAATTTAATATCTCCAGGAATGTAGATCACAAAACTGGTAAAATCTATTCGAAAACCGTTCAAGTATTTTCAGTTCAGTTCAAAGTTGGCGGTCCAAAGTGGAATGAAACAGACTTTAGGAACAATGAGTTATGCATGTCGTCTAGATGAATAAACATTTGATCCAGATATCACGAAAATCCGAAAGGGAATTCAGGATATATGGAACACACACGCAAACCTTTTAATTTACTGACCAGTAAATACCTTCATGCAGATATGGTGGGTCTCCTGGTATTCCGTCCGAATCACGATGAAATGATTGCAGAGGAAGTAAGTATCCATCAAAAGCACGATGACATGATTGTAGGTGAAATAAGTATCCGTCAAATGCACGATGAAATGATTTTAGATGAAGTAAGTATCCGTCAAAAGTACGATGAAATGATTGTATGTGAAGTAAATTTCGGTCCAAATCACGATGAAATGATTGTAGGTGAAGTAAATTTCGGTCCAAATCACGATGAAATGATTGTAGGTGAAGTGAGTATCCGTCAAAATCACGATGAAATTATTGTAGGTGAAGTTAATATCCGTCCAGATCACGATGAAAAGATTGTAGATGAAGTAAGTGAATTTAAAGGCTGCAAGAAACACAGGGCAGTTCCTCAATGTTCCTGGTGGAGATTTCCGCTACACAAACGCTTACAGTCTATGTTAAGATAACAGGTAGAAGAAATGTATTTTTGATGTACGAAAAATAGCAATTTTCTCATTGTAATTAAACATGTTCTTAATAGCTTTCACTATAGTCTAATAGTTTCTGAGACATGCCATACACTGTTGGCACAGGTCAGTTGTCAGGCCCTCTCTAGGCAGCCACAAAAGAAACAAGCACATAGTCTGACTGGAAAGTTCTGCAAATCTATTCGAAAATATGACCTGTTATCAAGCTTTTAGAATAACTACTTGAAGCAAGAGTGGCTCAATTCCAATACAGATCATCTACAGTTTTGTGAATGTGACATGTAAAGTGTCATCTAGGTTTTAGAATATTCGCTGTTACACCGTTGGTTTTCGCACAGCGTAACTAAATTTCTCTGTAGACCATGTACAGGTTGCAGGCAACATTCTGAGCATGTTTTGTGAAAATCCGTAAGAAGATGTGGCCTGTAAACTGTTATCAAGATTTTAAAATAATTGGCTGTAGCACGGTTGATTTTGCACAGCATAGCTTAAGTTCTATACATATCATTTATAGGTTGCAAGCAATCTTCTGAGCAAGTTCCATGAAAGTCAAATGAAAGTTGTGACCTGTGTGTTATCAATGAGAATTTATCGAACGGACGGACGACGGGTTAACCACCATCGCATAAGCTCTGTTGTACTTCGTCCAGTAGAGCTAATAAAATGTAATTGTCAGTAAAAGCACTGCTTTGACATTTTTCATGTCTCAATGATACACCAACCATGTGATTCTAAGAGGATGGTGTTGATGTATATTTTTCATTTCCTTTGTCTTTTTTCTAATCCAAATTATAAACATTTCGAGTAACTGTCCATTACCAGGTTGTAACCTTAATTTTGACCCTGCTCAGGCATCGCGTGAGTATGGGTTTAAGTATGTCGTGTTTGGTTTAAGTCTACCATGCTGGGTGTAAGTATGTCGTGCTCGATTTAAGTATGTCGTGTTGGGTTTCAGGATTTGGTGGTGAATACAGAAATTGAATGATTTTATTATTTATTTTTTTGTGTTCCATGGCGTTGTCCCTGTTTTGTACCAATAATGTCCATTTCATGTTGTACTTGGCTAAAGCCTTTCAATATTTGCGCTATAACAACGTACCTTATCTACTGTTGTTACACACTGTTTGGTGATGTTTTTCTCACTTTTCCCACTTGTCATGTTGACGGTGTTTGCTGCGTTGACGCTGTCTTGGGCATGAGATTGTTTTTTATTTTCATTTTGTAAATACATTTTGCTGACTAATGACCACATTTGCTTTCTATCGAAATCTTTTTTGTGACATGAAGGTTAGCCATATTTTGCCGTAATTAACTTACTACTTGTCCGTTTTTATAGCATTTAAAGGAAGGAGTATTAATATTTTTGGAAAACCAGTTACATTCACTCAGCTTAAAAAGTTCCGACAGTCTCCCGAAGCTCTGATTTACAAATTCCTGATGGTGGACACGATGTCCTAGACTGGCATCAGTCGTTAGAGTCATTACCTCCTGTCTTTTCTGGACATTTAACAACATCTTCACAATTTCTCCGCCCCTTGAGATTAGCTTTGATTGAGACAAATTGTCGATAGAGAAATTTTTCTTAAAGTGATATTACCATTCAAAGTGACATTCATTCACATTGAATAGAGGAAATCTGTAAAAATCTGTTTTGACTATCTTAGTCAAAAATAAAAAATCCACCCTTTCGGTTATGTTTATCTTAACTCGTATTTGTCAATAACAGAAATATCTTGGTAAAACTTATTTCTTACATGTTTTTAAAGCATCCACTGTGTTTTGAGCATAATTCTTAACTATAAAACAATGTGACCATTTTGAAGGGTAATATAACTTTAAAAGAAAAACAACTTCAAGAGAAAAAAGACCTCTCACTTTCAACAGACTTTTAAAAGTCAGACTATGGCATGTCTAGCAGAAATTTTGTTATTAGTTTTGTTAATCATTTAAAACTGAAGTATATACAATAAAAACACGGATCCTTTCTACTCCTAATATCTTTATTATAAAATTCTTGTAATACAATTGCTGGGCAATACAGGCCTTTCCGTTGTTTTCATATACAGAAAAGTATTTAAAGGTTTTATAATCTTACATAATAACATGTACTATGTAGATTATATTTAAGTAAATAATATTATTCATTTATAAAGAACGCACTGAAACAATACTGTGAGACATCTAGTAAGGACATACATGTATATTGTAACAAATTTCAACAATGAAAAATATATATATGAGAAGTAAAAACATTGTTTAATGTAAAAAAACAAAACAAACGAGCGACTGTAACGTTTATAAAAGGAAAGCTACCGCACCATATTTTCTATAATGCAAATATATCGGTGTGATTCCTGTATTTTGTAGATGCTTTACATAGAGTGTACACACTGTGTAACGCAGTGTACACAAGTCCATTTACACAGTATGTAATATGAACCGCACCATATTTCTTATAATGCAAAGAAATCGGTGTGGTTCTTGTATTTTGTAGAATTTACATAGAGAGTTAACACTGTGTATTTGACTGTACACACATGTCCCTAAATACAGTATGTAACATGAATACTGTAGACAGTTTAAACACATGCAATATTTGTGAAACATTTGCCTGTAAACACAAAGCTTTATTTCATGGATTCTCAAAGCAGTGTTGATTTACAATAATTTGAAAACTCAAAGTAAAGTTTATTCCTCAATGATATGTGTATGCATACAGAAGTAAACTACACCAATTTCAGTCGCGGCCTTACAAGTATGCAGACCAATTGTCGCAGTCAGTAGTTGAAACCGAGAGATGTCTGTACGGTCAGAGGTGCAAACCTTAACATTAAACATATAGTCAGTAATCGAATATGCATGTTATAAACATATAGTGTACTTATACAATAAATATGGGGAGGGCTGGCTGTTGTCAATGGCTGACGTTTATTAAGTTCAGGGTGAATTGGGAGATTACTGTTACAGATTCATTTTACAATGAAACTATTGTCGAGTATTCTTCGTAAAATCATTAAAAGTGCAAACAGTTGATATGCTAAAATTTACATGCAGTTTCATATAATGTCATTCATTATCTCTGTATAAAACCTTATTGGTGAGCAATATTCACACTTCATGATGTTTCCCATTAATATACTATATGGCAACCTCCGATACAAAGGTTTCACAAATATTGACACTTGTTGTTGGAATACAGCATTTGGCCCTTTGATATGCATTTTACAAATATAAATACTTCCTGCTTAAATTGCACTGACCCGATATGAGATCCTACGTTAGTCATAAATAAATAAATACTAAAAATATCATATAATTAATAAAATGTATTTTTGTTAAGTGACAAAATTACATCCATAAAATACATAGCAATGAAATATAATAACAACTCTGTTCCGATTAGTGTATTTTAACGTAGGTGCGGCCAATGGAAAAGTTCTGCCCAGATGACTCGCATAAATTCGAACATTTTCGTTAAAGTGTTACGATACAATCTATACTAGGCCTTCTTTGTACTTGCCGAAATTGTATTGCTATAACTTGTCTTGTGCCAAGAAATGGAAAGACTTTATAATATAACTTAAAAATGACCATCAATACATTCAAAGCAGCACTTGATATAACCATTCTAAGTGTATATATACACAATGTACACATAAAACGTATGCTTAAATCAATCTCTCATACTAAAAGTCAGTCATACACAAGTTAGATTCTTGTATGTCTATAAAAAACCAAATGTTCGCCTGTACCGCCTTTGCCATAACGTTTTCTCAATATATTTTTATACAAAGGTAATTTTCTATTTGACAGTTTTAACACTGAGATTCGAATTTACATGCGAATTCCAAAAGTCTCAAATACAATGTATATAAACAGTCGGGCATCCAACGATCAAACTGTATCGCTTACTAAAATACTATAAACTGTGTGACTGAAATAATTGCCTGTATCAATAAAGCAATGCAATTGTTGTCCATCGTGTGATAGATGCGTCACAACATAAAGTAACTAAAGCTGTTTGCGACGGTATCATCAATTTGTAGTATTTCAAATATTTCTAGTTATGACGGCTTAGTTTTGAAAGATTAAAGTTTGAAACATAAGTGACACTATTTGTAAAACATACCATTTTGCAAAATTTGCAAATTTGTGCTACGGCGCAAATTTTGTACTTTGGTGCAAAACGTTGACTTAGCATTTATTAAATTAAAGATACATTCCTATTTTCCCAGGCATATAAATATATATATACAGACATGGACGTCAGTCATGAGTGGTCAAATCAGTAGGATTGGCATCTCTGTACCAAATATCATCTCTGAGACTTTTTGAACGCACTAATACATCTTTCAATAACTTTTTGCAAACTGAACAAATGACACTATTTATAACAAATGATAAAAATGAAATGTTAGAAAGTGTGGTTACATGGCACAAAGACGGTACATCTGTCTATAACAAAAATCTCCCAGCAGTTAATAATTTACCTCGCAAGTTACGAGAAACTATATCAGAATAATTAAGAGAGATTTTGTCACCTCCACAGTCTTTCTAAATGTTCATCCGTTTTCATACAATTCATGATTAACAATTGTACACACTAATTCTGTCCAATCCTTACCATTATCAGTCTGCTGGACATACTTTGTTTTTTGTTTTATTTTCTGTTTTAAAGCTTACTTCTTCGACACAAAAATAACACATTCTTCTATATCTGCAGAAAATGATTCCGGCCATCAACATTTATAAAATGTAGGCCCAAAGTTTTGGGTACTTGTACCGCGTTTCAAAGTTTATGCCTGTCGTAAATACAATATGCTGTGTCAGTATATCTAAAACACAAGTGATATATTTTCATCAAGATTCCCATGAAAAGTCTTAGAAGCCTGTCCACAAAAATTTCACAGGGTTCGGCTGTCATGGCTTGCTTCATGTATTCTCTACAGCACCAACCAATAAACCTGTGCAATCTTCACAACCCTTTACCTTCACACTAAACTATCCGATCCTGCATCATTGCGGACTATCGTTCTATATCGCACACAGTGAATGAGTAAAAGAACACACTCCCGAATAAGAGTATCTCATTAAACGTGAATTCATTTATGACTATGATACATTTTAAAAGAAACACTCGAAGTCGGTTTGTTCTCGTTAACTTCTTCACACTTTGTAACACTCATTTCAATCGGCATCGGTAAACCTTCGGCCGAGTTCGTGCTCTCTTCGGGTGTTCTCGACATTTCATGTTCGTGTTCCGAATGATCACTGCGGTGATGTCTATGCTTGTGATGGAATGGTTGTAGAGAAAATCTTCTATGAGTTTGTTTACGACCGCCTCGTCTTTTAGAGATGTGAGGATTATCCTTCCTCATGTTGCGAGTCTTGTAAACCTGTAGTTGTGTGTATAGCCTTTTTAACTCCGCCTGAAATGAAACTCTGAATTAGTACTATATTTACTGTTGCTACTGTGTACGCGCTATATATTCTCTGCATAATCACTACATAGTTAAGTGCAATGGCTACAACTTCCTTTCACAGTACTATGTAACGAAGAGTGAAAATTAGTTAAAATGGTTATGCCAGTGTCTGTTCTCCTACTCAGTTATGAGATTCATGTTTAGTTTGTTGCAACTATCTATCTACAGTACGTTTAAAAACTATGAATACTATACAAACGATAAACGAGGGCTATGCTATTTTGACGAGACGGAAGTATCATATTCTAAATTAGATGTAATATATTTACCCGACTGAGCTGATAACTATCAGCATTTTAATGTGTACCCGCCATGCACGTTGCAGCATAAAAAGGCATCGTTTCGAATGACATTTTTTTTACAAAGGACAGCAAATTCCAACAGTAAAATCTAAAGAATAACATTGTTTAGGAACAGTGAACAGTAATACCTTAGAAAAAGAAAAGATGGTTTTTCATTAGTTCAAGTACGTACCCGAATATCTTCCGGGTCCATGTCTGCTAAGCTTACATCGCCAACATCAACGTCACCATTGGATGAAATGCCGACATTTAACTTCATAACCTCCGGGGCCATATTATCTGGAACATCTGACGACGAGTAAGCCCTATTCCTGATCTGTCGTTCGTCAGGGGGTCGATGTGCATACCATAACTACAAAATCCAAGACAAGACCTACATTTGAATTTGATAAACATTCAAGGACTGGGAATTGAAGTTTAATGCAGAGCAATTGTATAGTCGGGTATCTCTTACATGGAAAACTCCATTGCTTAACCTGCACTGATAGTGGTATACTTTCCAATGCTTAGTTTATTGCATTCGTATGTTGTTCCATATTAATATCAAATTTTCATTTAAAATACCGTATGCACTCAATCAATTGTATTTCCTCATGCATAAAAAGTAATTATTTGTGCAATTTTACTTTTGTGTCTCGTAGTTTTTATCGTTCGATACACTATCATTACATATCTTAATTGCACTGATCATGAAATCGAAGGTTGTCTCAAAATCTTTATAGTAACATGCTTTTAAAGAACATTCTACATTTTTGTTAATTTGGGCGGAATGCGTATTACAATCTATGAAATAACGCTTAACCTGGACCAGAGAAGAAAATGATAGTTAAACTTGCATATTTTCTCATTATCCCATGACGATACATTCATACAAGAGTAAACAAGAAGACCAAGATGGCCCTATATCGCTCACCTGACTACCATTGACTATAATATAAGGGTTCATGATTTTAACATAATTAAAAAAGGTCCACTACACAATGCTTAGTAACATTCCAAATATCTAAGCTCGGCCTGTAGGCCTTGCGTTTTTTAACCGTTTTCCTTATATAAACCTATGTGAAATCAAGTTACCCCCCCCCCCTCCGGGAAGGGTTAATTTTGACCCGGAGATCATAATTTGAACAATCTTGGTAGAAGTTCATTAGACAATGCTTCATGCTAAATATCTAAGCTCAATGCCTTGTGGTTTCAGAGAAGAAGATTTTTTAAGTTTTCCTATATAAGCCTATGTAAAACCAAGTGACCCCTGGGCGGGATCAATTTGGACCTGAGGATCATAATTTGAACACCCTTGTAGAGGTCCACTAGACGATGCCACATGCTAAAATCCTAAGCTCTAGGCTTTGTGGTTTCAAAGAAGAAGATTAAGTGTTTCCCATTATTTGCCATAGCAACTAGAGTTATGCATGAAGTGGAATTCTTTGAACACTTTTGATAGAGTTTCGTGCAGGGAATATCCAAGCAAAGTTTCATTTACATCGGCCTAGTGGTTTCAGAGATGATATCGTTCATAGGCGGACGGCCAACGTGTGACGTACGACGGACCCCGGACGGACAGTGAACCTAATAGCTAATAGGTGAGATAAAACATAAGATTTTACTTCAGCGGTTTTCATGGACGTGTCTAATGTACGTGTACATCTTGTACATAAACGTGTAAAGTGTACAATATCTATGTACATGTAAATATGCATTGTACATGTTTGTATTATACGTGATCATTGAATAAGTTTGACTCGTGTATTGTATGTTAGTTTTCTGTTTGTACATTTATGCCTGTATTGTACATGAATTGAACATATACAAGGGAATTGTACGTTATCACTGTACATGAACGTCTGTATTTTATGTGATCTTTGACAACATGTGTTTATTGTGCAAGATAAAGTACATGTTCGTGTGCATGGTACGTGATCATTATATATATTGTCCTTGTGCATTGTGCATGATTATTGTACATGTACGTTTGTATTGTACCTAAGTGTTATACATGAACGTGATCATTGAACATATGCATGTATAATGTACGAGATCATTTCACATATACGTATGTATTACACGTGATTACTGTACAGTTGCGTGTGTATTGTAAGCGATCACTGCACATGTGATCATTGTACATTTACGTGTGTTTTGAACGTGCTCACTGTACATGTACTTGTGTATTGTCCATTAGCATGGAACATGTATTCGTGCATTCTACGTAAGCATAGTAAATGAACGTGTGCATTTTATTTGAAGATGGTATATACACGTGTGTACTGTACGGTAAGATTGTACATGTTCGTGTGCACTGAACGTGAGCATTTTACATGTATGTATGGAATGCACGTGGTACATTGTACGCATTCACTGTCATATAATATAATTCAAAAGCCATGTTATAAAGCAACACGATTAAGGATATATACGGTATCGACTACAAAATACGTACATATTAATTGATCTAAACAAATTTAAATATACTTACCTTAGGACCAAAAACTAACACGAGGGTTACACTGACTGTTAACTGACATCGAAGAAAGTACATCAAAAAAAGGTAATCTGGATGTAAACTTAACCAATATATATGCCTGCAAAAATAAGGAAAAGTCAATTTCGTAAAACTATAAAACTACTTTATAGTCAAGTCTGCATTTTGCTAACGCGTTGACTCTATGTACACTTGGCTAACTGCCTTCAAAGTATGATTCGTCCACTTTTAGCTAAGTTATACATCATTCGAGAAAAGGGTATATATTAGAACACTTAAATTTAAAGGAATCAAGTCTTATCAGGTCTGATGTGTAGTCTTGTCGATGTTAATATTCCATAGCATCTTTTGGATATAGTACAAACAATAAAACAATGTGTCACCATAAAGGGTGTTAAAACACTTTATTGTGGGACAATGAATTTCAGTAGAATATTTTTGACATATGGGTTTGGTGGCTTACAATGGAGATTCGTTCAAAAGGTAACCACTGGAATCAAAAAGCGATTATTAACAACCGTTTTAAAAATTTGTCAAAATACATTTCTTTGGCTGGGAATCTTTAGATAGTAAATGCCTAAGGTCTATCATTTGGATATGGTAGGGGCAGGCTAATATCGAGAACACATCAATAGTCAATAAATCAAGAATTTTCAGTCTGGGTCCTTCAATGTTCCAGGGAGGTAATACCGGTTTTTCCCGGAATGATACATGTACATTAGATGTTCCTTCCGCTGTATGCATAAAACATTACAGACCTACATATACAGTTATACATGTATGTGTACACCAACTTTCTTACCTTAAAACATAAAATACAGTAGATATAAAGCATTCGTAGCATATTGCAGCAGAGACATACGTTCCTTCGCAATACTCTGACGGCGCAGCTCGAACTCTGTAGCACAGGTATATACCAAACAGTAGAAATAACACTTCCGCTGAAATATAAATAAAGGTCAATAAATAACTGTATACAGATATCAAAAAGTTACACTTTTGCTGAACTATTAGTATCCTAGAACCGTGCAGAAATAAGAGTTCAAATAACAGTACCTGTGATATAAAATTAGGAATAACAAATCCGCTCAAACATAAATAATTTATTTAAAAAAATAGAAATTACAAATCCCGCTTAATTCGGGAATTTCTGTAAATGAAATAATGTATCAATTTAAAATCTGAAATATCGACACCGCTGAAGACCAACGCAAATAAATAATTTATAGAAAATTAGAAATTACAGTACCGCTAAAATAGCACTATTTGTAAATAAAGGCCATATAAATACATTGTATAATGAAAATTAGAAAACTTTATCACTACCCTTTAAATAACAGTTGATTAATATCAAATAGCAATATTAGTAAATAACTAATTCTATACAGCACTGTCGCTAAAATATAGATAGACCTATCAGTAAATGAATGACGACAGTAGAGAGATGGACGGACGTACGGGCGGACAGAGACATATTTCAGGAACCCCGGTGTCAAATAAATGTTTTTCGTGAATATCAATTCGGGTGTAAATGTTTATAAGCTCTAAAGTCTACTTCCCATATAACTACTGTAGATTGTAATTTTGATATTAACCAAACTGCATAATACATTTACATTAGGTGTTTATATAAGGAAAACTGTAGATAAGATTAAACTTTCGTGATATAATATAACTTTGATACCTCAACAATTTACAGGTTAGTTGATAGGCCGAATGAATAGCTGAGTGGTTAATATTTGGAACTGGAAAGTTTTTATTTTCATACATTAAAACATTATGACACAGATTAAGTATAGATGAAATCGTTTGATAATAATACACACAATGATTCTTTGAAACTCAAAACATGACTTGATTTGCGATATCAAATTTAATCCCTGATAAAAAATGTTTACTCTAACAAACAAAAAAAAATTAGCTTTCAAGTGTGCGACGACGACATTCTTTTCAAGGTTTGAAATGATAACATTATACTTTAAGTTCAATTAAATATTTGCATAAGATCTATTCATTACCAAAGTTAAATATTACACTGAAGCCGCTGTTTTGAGTTATACTGTCATTGTAACCTGATTATTAGTTATTCTATGAAGAAACACTAAATTTTAAAAAAGAGTTTTAAATCTTTACATGTTTACTGTTTAGATAGTAATAAAAGTATTTGATCAGCAAGAAGTAACTACAATATCGACATACTTTTTATCGTTAAAGTTCTGTTTGTAATTGTAAATGGAAGTCCCAATTTACGAGGGGTGTTCCATAGGTAATAAACTTACATGGTAACCTGGTCTGGTCGCCTATATGTTTATGCTGGGACTCTTTTATTGGTCTAATCCAACTGGGTGTTCATTCATTATCAACTGGGCGCATAGAATTAACATCATAAAATATATTGAGATTAAAACCTGTGCGCATAGAATTAA